>CM059195.1:9512437-9592690 GCA_030323885.1 Branchipolynoe longqiensis | reverse complement strand
CCATTCACAGGGCTATACTTGCTTATCTTTGTATTATATGTTATATGTGTGCCATTACCATTCACAGGGCTATATTTGCTTATCTTTGTATTATATATTATATGTGTGCCATTACCATTCACAGGGCTATATTTGCTTATCTTTGTATTATATGTTATATGTGTGCCATTACCATTCACAGGGCTATACTTGCTTATCTTTGTATTATATGTTATATGTGTGCCATTACCATTCACAGGGCTATATTTGCTTATCTTTGTATTATATGTTATATGTGTGCCATTACCATTCACAGGGCTATATTTGCTTATCTTTGTATTATATGTTATATGTGTGCCATTACCATTCACAGGGCTATACTTGCTTATCTTTGTATTATATGTTATATGTGTGCCATTACCATTCACAGGGCTATATTTGCTTATCTTTGTATTATATGTTATATGTGTGCCATTACATTCACAGGGCTTACTTGCTTATTTTGTATTATATGTTATATGTGTGCCATTACCATTCAGGGCTATATTTGGCTTATCTTTGTATTATATGTTATATGTGTGCCATTACCATTCACAGGGTATACTTGCTTATCTTTGTATTATATGTTATATGTGTGCATTACATTCACAGGGCTATACTTGTTATCTTTGTATTATTGTTATATGTGTGCCATTCCATTACAGGGCTATATTGCTTATCTTTGTTTATATTATAGTGTGCCATTACCATTCACAGGCTATACTTGCTTATCTTTGTATTATATGTTATATGTGTGCCATTACCATTCACAGGGCTATACTTGCTTATCTTTGCATTATATGTTATATGTGTGCCATTACCATTCACATGGCTATATTTGCTTATCTTTGTATTATATGTTATATGTGTGCCATTACCATTCACAGGGCTATACTTGCTTATCTTTGTATTATATGTTATATGTGTGCCATTACCATTCACAGGGCTATACTTGCTTATCTTTGCATTATATGTTATATGTGTGCCATTACCATTCACAGGGCTATACTTGCTTATCTTTGTATTATATGTTATATGTGTGCCATTACCATTCACAGGGCTATACTTGCTTATCTTTGTATTATATGTTATATGTGTGCCATTACCATTCACAGGGCTATATTTGCTTATCTTTGTATTATATGTTATATGTGTGCCATTACCATTCACAGGGCTATACTTGCTTATCTTTGTATTATGTTATATGTGTGCATTACCATTCACGGGTATACTTGCTTATCTTTGTATTATATGTTATATGTGTGCCATTACCTTCACATGGCTATATTTGCTTATCTTTGTATTATATGTTAATGTGTGCCATTACCATTCACAGGGCTATACTTGCTTATCTTTGTATTATATGTTATATGTGTGCCATTACCATTCACAGGGCTATACTTGCTTATCTTTGTATTATATGTTATATGTGTGCCATTACCATTCACAGGGCTATACTTGCTTATCTTTGTATTATATGTTATATGTGTGCCATTACCATTCACAGGGCTATACTTGCTTATCTTTGTATTATATGTTATATGTGTGCCATTACCATTCACAGGGCTATATTTGCTTATCTTTGTATTATATGTTATATGTGTGCCATTACCATTCACAGGGCTATACTTGCTTATCTTTGTATTATATGTTATATGTGTGCCATTACCATTCACAGGGCTATACTTGCTTATCTTTGATTATATGTTATTGTGTGCCATTACCATTCACAGGGCTATATTTGCTTACTTTGATTATATGTTATATGTGTGCATTACATTCACGGGCTATACTGCTTATCTTTGTAATATGTTATATGTGTGCCATTACCATTCACAGGGCTATACTTGCTTATCTTTGTATTATATGTTATATGTGTGCCATTACCATTCACAGGGCTATACTTGCTTATCTTTGTATTATATGTTATATGTGTGCCATTACCATTCACAGGGCTATATTTGCTTATCTTTGTATTATATGTTATATGTGTGCCATTACCATTCACAGGGCTATATTTGCTTATCTTTGTATTATATGTTATATGTGTGCCATTACCATTCACAGGGCTATACTTGCTTATCTTTGTATTATATGTTATATGTGTGCCATTACCATTCACAGGGCTATATTTGCTTACCTTTGTATTATATGTATACGTGTATATGTGGTGTTCTCTGTGGTGGAGTGGTTAGAGTGTCTGCCTTTTTTCTAGGTCGGACTCCTAATCTGAAGGTCGGTGGTTCGATTCCCCATGCCTCCACCTCTGCCAATTTGGATTTCCAACGCTGTGTATAACAGCGACATCAAAGGCCAGTTGCTCTCATACCATGTCTATATGGTGTGGGAGGTTAAAAATCCCTTGTGTCGGTAAAAGTGTAGGCTCGGGCTTTCTATCGACAAACTGTATAATGGTGAAAACAAGTCTCTTCAGACTCATCCATGATAGGCAGTATACATCTTCAAGAAAAAAAAAGAAAAAATTATATGTGCACCATTACCATTCACAGGGCTGTATTGGTTTATCTTTGTATTATATGTAAATGTGTATATATTATATGTGCACCATTACCATTCACAGGGCTATATTTGCTAATCTTTGTATTATATGTAAATGTGTATATATTATATGTGTGCCATTACCATTCACAGGGCTATATTTGTTCATCTTTGTATTATATGTAAATGGGTATATATTATATGTGCACCATTACCATTCATAGGGCTATATTTGTTTATCTTTGTATTATTAGTATTTGGAACTCATGTAATTGCATATGATTTGTTAATTTCCAACAGTATATTCCACTAAAATATACAGTAACTACTCACTATACCAGACAACAAAATCCATTCTCCACATTGATGGACAAAACCCCACAATAAATGATGCTATGTTTGTCCACTACGTGCATGTGTTCAAAGGACAACTGTGCGTCCAGCCACACGTGGTGATGACAGATCACGTGGTCTATCACCAGAGGCACCGTCAACTGAGACACAAACGTGTCCACACTTGACAGGGGTTCGCCCATCGCAGGCGTCACTGGAATCAGGTCCTATTGTAGAATATAGGATGACTTGTTAAGGCCTACTTCCTACCCCCGGGCTAAACTACAGCCAACTCGCTATTGGCGATAAATCCTTCCATGCAAGGGGCATTAATATGCCACACAGAATTTATATATGCCACTGTCCATCGACATGGACTGCTCGTATAGATTACTACCGTCGTCCCAACATAGTTGTCGGGCGCAGGCATCGCCATGGAGAATCTATTAGGCCAGGAATCCCACATCTCTGATATATTGTCGGCTGATGCATGAGTTGACTTGCATGGATCAGAATGTACATCATATATATTATATATATTATATATATTATATATATTATATATATTATATATATTATATATATTATATATATTATTATTTTATATATATTATATATATTATATATATTGTTGTAAATATAGTTTATTCATTGAATAAAGTCTTTTGTCAGCGCTATGGCACTGGTCTTCCAGCCATTATATATTATATATATTATGTATATTATATGTATTATATATATTATATATATTATATATATTATATATATTATATATATTATATATATTATATATATTATATATATTATATATATTAGATATATTATATATATTATTATTTTAAAATATAATATTAGATTTATAAATAATTGTGGTGAATGTGAGTGGGGGTCATTCGGGGTCATTGCGGGGTGCACGGGTCGGCGAGGCCGTTGGACCCCCCCTCTCCCCCCCCTCCCCCGTGGCCGGGGGGGGGGGGGCGGCAGACTCAAAGGGGGGTACCCACACTCCTCACTGCACCACCCCCCTACTCACTCGACCTACATTCACTGCTCCCTGCCTGCTGCTCACTGAGCACACAACCACTCACACACACCAGCTCCTCCCTAACACACACACCACTGGTCACTCCGCTCCCAACAACAGGACTGACCACACCTAACTTTCTTAGACTCCGCTCCCAACAACAGGACTGACCACACCTAACTTTCTTTCTTTGGCACCGTCGGAACCACCGACGCACACACAACATGCCGAGAAATGGGTCCTCAGGTAAGAGCAGGAAGGCCGGGAGGCCCCCGGGGTCCAAGAACAAGGCGAAGGGAGGACCCTCCGCCGCCACCGGGATACTACCTAAGCTGGACCTGGGATACAGCAGGGGAGCGCGGAGCAGCACTCCCCAGGACGCTGACGACTCATACATCCCGGCGGGGCAGCGGTCTCCGGCGTCCCCGGTCGCGCGCGCGGACCGGGACCCCTCCCCGGCGATCGGGGCCCGACCGACCTCCCCCGGCAGTGGGGTCGATGCCAAGCTCCGACAGATGGAGGCGCGGATGGAGGCTAGAATGGATACCCGCATGGCGGCCATTCAGGATGCGATCATGGACATAGCACGGCAGGGCGCCGAGCGCGATGCTCACCACGTGCGTGCGCCTCCCCCGGCCCGTGGGGAGCGGGACGCCCGACAACCCTCTCCGCCGCCCCCCCCCCGCCCACGTGGTGCCCGCCGCAGCCCACGTGTTGCCCGCCGCAGCCCACCCGCCTGCCGCTGACCACGTGGCCCCCGCGCCCGCGCGTGCCGCGGCTCCAGCCCAACACCACCGCCCGGCGGGCGGGCCGCCCCCCCCCTGGCCCGGCACAGGCTCAGGTCCCTCTCGCCCGGATACAACCCAGCCTACGTTGACCGCCAGCTGGGTGGGTGGCCCGACCCATACGCCCGCCTACCCGCCCCACCCGCAGGGAGGGACGCTGACATACGTGACGAGCAGCAGCTCAGGATGCAGCGACTGCAATCCATAGACGACGACGTCGCAAGATACGAGGCAAGGCACCGAAGGCTCCAAGGTAGGCGTGCCGTGATGCACGACATGTTCATCACCAACCCCACATCCAAGCCCTATATGTATCTAGATCGCACTGACTGCCAGTCAGCCGCCCAGAAGCTGGCAGCCCGTGGCACTATGACCGAGCGAGAGTACCTCTCAGCGTTCATGACCCTGATAGACGACAATGAGGTGTATGATCCACGGGACTTCCTCGACATGCTGGACCACTTCAGGTGCATCACCGACGAGTGCAAAACGAAGCCCTGGCCGATGGTGCGCAGCTGGTCCCAGCGCATATTTGACAGCATCGAAAGGAGGAAGATGCGATGGAGTGACAGGTCAGACATGAAACACGAACGCCTAACCTACTACACGGCCACGCCCAACCCCGATGACAGGGCGGGCAGACCTAGTGCGCGTGACAACAACAACGGTCCACGTGACAACAACAAACAAGCACGTGGCCGAATTGAGCTTGAAACACATGAGCGCCCATGTGCCGCCTACAACTCCCCACGACGCTGCACCCTCACCCAACGCCACCACGACGGACCCGACGATGTGGTGCATGCGTGCGCCTACTGCTACAAGGTGACACAGATCGGATTCGATCACTCACAGCAGCAGTGTAGGCGCAAAGCAAGGGATGCCACAAAGGACTGATGCCACGGGGCGCGAGGGAGCACCGGGACCCGCCCCCCCCACCCCCCCGCAAAACCCCCCCACGCCGACCCCCCACCCCAGCCCTCGTTAAACCCCATGGCCCAGCACCAGTCAATGGCCATGCCTCTCGCCACACCCGCACGGCAGCCGCCACCCACCCACACCACCGGCCCGCCCACCCACTCCACCCACACCACCCCGCACCGACGCCTCTCATCCCGGCTCAGGTCCACCCCCCCCCCCTGCAACGCCCCCGCCCGTCCACTCCGGGGGGGCCACCGCTAACGGCCTGGTACACATCAAAGCTGACCGACTCGGCCGGGATGGAGCACACAACGGACAAAACCTGTTCAAACGCATAAGGCTTCATTGTACCCACGACTCCCCCACCCTACCCGGCAGCGCACTCGAAACCAGCCCTCACGCACTAAGCGAACACCGAATACGCCACTGGCCTCGACCCGCCCCCGGCCTATCCACCGACATAGCAGACATATACCGACGTGTGCGTGAAACCGGCCTCCCTAATGCTGTCGCCGCACGGGTGCCCGTCCCCAGTGGTATATGTGTCGACAAATGGCGCGCCAGCCTCTCTGACTCTGCCGACCACAGACAGCTCATCGACTTCCTAACATACGGCTTTCCCCTCGGCTATATGGGACCCACCTCTGGCACCGGTGAGGTAGCCAACCACCCAAGCGCCGCCCAGCACCCCGGTGCAGTCGACGACTACATTAACACAGAGACCGAGTGCGGCGCCCTAAATGGCCCACACGACGCCCCCCCCTTCGCCCCTTGGTTCCATGCATCACCGATCATGACCAGGCAGAAGGCAGACCCCACCAAGCGAAGGATCATCACCGACCTATCCTTCCCCGCCGCTACATCCGTCAACGCGTACATTATGAAGAACACCGCCCTCGGCCACACCCGCGCCCACTGCCTGCCAACGGTAGAGGGCTTCACACGCAAACTAAGCGGGTGCGGGCGCGGCAGCTTTATGTTCACGATGGACATCAGCCGAGCATACAAAAACTTCCGCTCCTGCCCGCTCGACTGGCCCTTGCTCGGCGCCCGCTGGAAGGGGCGCTTCTACCTTGACATCTCCGTCCCATTTGGAGCCCGAGGATCCAGCTGCCACATCCAGAGGGTGGCCGAGGCCATCACTTACATCCTCAGGGGGCGTGGCATCGCGGCCACCATGTACCTCGATGACCTCATCGTCGTCGCCCCCGACAAGCGCACCGCCGACGCCCACTTCGCCGTCGTGCGACAGCTCTTCGAGGACCTCGGCCTCCCCGAGGCCAGGGACAAGACCCAGCCCCCCGCGCGATCAGTCCGGTGGCTGGGCATACACATAGATGCCACCACCATGACACTGACCATGCCCCTCGACAAGGTCGACGCCACCATCAGCCTCGTACACGCGGCCGCGGCCAGGACTCACATCACAAGGAAGCGACTTCAGTCGCTACTGGGGAAGCTGCTCCACCTATCCAAGTGCAACCACCCCGCTCGCCTGTTTGTCGGCCGCCTCCTCCAGGCGCTAAGGGGCATGACCGGCCAACGCACAGCCATGACCGACGACATGAGGGCCGACCTCGCCTGGTTCCCCGCATTCACCAGCGGATGGAACGGCTCGGCAATCATGCCCCCCAACGACCCAGGCAGGGAAATCGTTGTCGATGCCTGCCTCGGCGGCATAGGTGGGGCAGACGACACATGGGCCTACTCCATGCCCCTCACCCACGGCTACCACAACAAGAACGACAGCATCACACAGATAGAGGCACTAAATGTCCTCGTCGCCCTACATACCCTCGCACGCCCTGAGGACCATGGAGGTCACATAGCCATACACTGTGACAACATGGCGGCAGTCCACGTACTAACCACCAGCAAGGGCCAGGACCCCCGCCTCCTCAGCATAGCCAGGGCCGCCTGGATGTTCCAGGCGGTACGTAACATAAAGCTCACATACCACCATATCCCAGGCGAACAGAACATAGTCGCCGATGCCCTTAGCAGGGCCCACATCAGTCCACGCCACAGGGACCTGGCGATTCAGATCTGCCAACATAAACACCTCGCCCCCATACCACCAGCCCTCCTTGACTACAGCCCGTTGCAACCTCTTTCTGTCCACAGGGGCCGAATACAGCAGACTGCACAGGGCGGCCGAGGCCAGGCAGGCCGACGCGAGGGCGCCGGGGACCTGGGCCAACTACAACGCGACGAGACGGAACTACACGGCACACTGCCGCAACTATGCGGTCGACATGCTCCAGCCGACCCCGATCCAGCTGAGGTGCTGGATAGAAGAGCGCGCGGACCACTTGTGCCCATCATCAGTGGCGAACTCGGTGTCACATGTCAGGCTCTTCCTCAAAATCAAGGAGGCCCCGGTGACCCCCCTCGACCACATCACGGTCACCCTGGCGCTCGATGCACTCAAGAGGTCCAAGGACCACAGGCCCAGGCAGCAGGCCCATGCGCCAGTGAGCGTCATCAGGACGGCGGTCATCCACCTCGCACACTCGCCACAGGGGCAGGTGGTGCCCTTCGCCATATTGGTGATGTTCTACACCGGAGCCCGACAATCCGAGGTGGCACCAAGATCTGCAGCGACCTACGACCCGACGCGCCATGCTTCCAGACAAGACGTGTGGGTCGAGGATGCCCACCTCATCATCGACCAGAAATGGGCCAAAAACATGCAAGCCAACGGCAGATCGAGGACCATCCGGCTGGCGCCCAGCCCGGACCCACGTCTATGCCCGGTCAATGCATACAATCGCATGATCGGCATAGCACCCACCCGGCACCCGACACAACCCCTGCTGGTCTTCCCGGCGGACGGACAGACCATGTCCATCCCCTACATTGCTAGGGCATGGCGCGATGCCCAGCAACCCCACCCGCACCAACAGCCCTTCACTCTCCATGCCATCCGGAGGGCGGCTGCTACCGTGGCATTCGCATCCGGTAGCTCCGAACTGGAGGTCCAGCGATTTGGTGGCTGGGCCTCACAAGCCCATAAGGTATACATTGACACACGCGACTCGACCAGAGTCAACTCTGCCTTGGTAAATGCCATTGTCCAAAAATAACACTCTACCACGAACAATACTTGGCTTGGCCACTTAATCATAAGAAATTATATATATATTATCATTATACCATACATCGCTATTAATTAACCAGCAATTCACATAATTAATATCGCCATATAATATAGCAATTATACTAAACAATTACTATAATTACATATCATATTATATTACAATAGGTTATTTATGCTACCCGCTAATAACCACTATATACACATGTTCATGGCCTATGCTCATATGTCTCGCCTCACTCATCCCACTCTCATATTTGACCGCGATCACCCCATGACTTTGCTCCATGCAGCCTCCGGCTCGCTCACATCATGTAATGCCCCCGGGGGCCGCCCGGAATAAATGCCATGTTATCCCAACGTCATGCCTCCTCGTCCTGTGTACCCATGCTGCAATGATATATATTATATATATTATATATATTATATATATTATATATATTATATATTATATATATTTTATATATTATATATATATATATATTATATATATTATATATATTATATATATTATATATTATATATATTATATATACATATTATATATATTATATATATTATATATATTAGATGTATTATATATATAATATATATTCGATATATTCGATATATTAGATACATTATATATTATATATAGTATATGTTATATATATTATATATATTATATATATTATATATAGTATATCATCATCATCATCATGCTGTCGGTCGTGATGTGACAAAGACTGCTTTCATTACCTTTGTATTATATGTAAATGGGTATATACATTATATATATTAGTATATACATTATATATATTGTATGTATAGTACATACATTATATATATTATATATATTACACATATTATATATATTATATATAATATATATATTATATATTACATATATTGCATATATTATATATATTACATATATTATATAATTATATATATAATATATATTATATATATTATATATATTATATATATATATATATATATATATTATATATAAATTATATATTAATATATTATATATAGTATATACATTATATTAGGATATACATTAATATATTACACATATTATATATATATATATATTAAATATTATATATATATTAAATATATTAACATATATTATTATAATATATATTATATATATTATATATATATTATATATTATATATATTATATATATTATATATATTATATATATATTATGTATATTATATACATTGCAGCATCGGTACACAGGACGTGGAAGCATGAAGTTGGGATAAGATGACATTTATTCCAGGCGGCCCCCGGGGGCATTACATTATGGTTTGAGCGAGCCGGAAGCCGTAGGGAGCATTGTCATGGTGTGATCGCGTTGATTGATGAGAGTGGGATGGATGAGGCGAGACATGTGAGAACAGGCGATGAACATGTGTATGTAGTGGTCATTAGCGGGTAGCGGGTGACACACAGTAATATAGTATGATATAATTATAATAATTATTGTCTATAATGTTAAATGATATTGAGATATTAATTATGTTATGATTCATACCGATGTATAAGGTAATGATTATATATATATAATTTGTTATGATTAAGTGGCCAAGCCAAGTATCGTTTATGGTGGATAGTTATTGTTGAATCATAGCGCCGACTAAGGCAGCGTTGACTCTGTTCGAGTCGCGGGTGTTGATGTAGACCCTGTGCGCGTGTGAGGCCCAGCCACCAAATCGCTGGACCTCGAGTTCAGAGCTGCCCGAGGTGAAGGCGACGGTAGCAGCTGCCCTCCGGATGGTGTGGAGGGTGAAGGGCTGGTGTTGTGTGTGGGTGCGCTGTGTGTCGGGCCACGCCCTAGCAATGTAGGAGATTGTCATAGGCAGCCCGTCCGCCGGGAAGACCGGGACCGGGTGGGTGTTATGTCGATCATCTGCTTGTATGCTTCGACCAGGCAGAACCGAGGGTCCGGGCTGGGTGCCAGGTGGAGCCTCCGGGATCGGCCGTTGGCCTGCATGTTCTTGGCCCATTTCTGGTCTATGTGGAGGTGGCCGTCCTGCACCCACACGTCTCGCCTGGTAGCATGGCGCGTTAGGTCGAAGGTTGCTGCTGACCTGGGTGCCACCTCCGACTGTCGTGCTCCGGTGTAGAACATGACCAGAATGGCGAATGCCACCACCTTCCCCTGCGGCGTCTGTGCGAGGTGGATGACCGCCTGTCGTATGACTGGCACCAGCGCATGGGTCTGTTGCGTCGGCCTGTGGTCCTTGGACCTCTTGAGGGCATCGAGGGCCAGGGTGATGGTGATGTGTTCGAGTGGCGTGGCTGGGGCCTCCTTGATCTTGAAGTAGAGCCTGAGGTGCGACACCGAGTTCACCACTGATGATGGGCACAACCGGTCTGCGCGCTCTTCTATCCAGCACCTCAGCTGGAGCGGGGTGGGATGTAGTGTGTCGATCGCGTAGGTGCGGCAGTGGGCCAGGTAGTTGCGCACCGTCGCGTTGATGTTGGCCCAGGTGCCCGGTGCCCTCTGCAGGCGTTTGTACTCGGCCCCTGCAAACAGAAAGAGGTTGCAATGGGCTGTAGTCAAGGAGGGCTGGTTGTATGGGGGTAAGGCGCCTGTGTTGGCATATCTGGATAGCTATGTCCCTATGGTGTGGGCTGATGTGTGCTCGGCTAAGGGCATCGGCTACCACGTTCTGGTCACCGGGGATGTGGCGGTAGGTGAGTCTTATGTTCCGGACCGCCTGGAACATCCAGGCGGCCCTAGCTATGCTTAGGAGGCGGGGATCTTGTCCCTTTCCGGTGGCGAGTACATGGACGGCCGCCATGTTGTCGCACCGTATGGCTATGTGGCCTCCCTCGTCCTCAGGGTGGGCGAGGGTGTGTAGGGTGACGAGGACGTTTAGTGCCTCGATCTGTGTTATGCCGTCTGCCTCATTGCGATAGCCATGTATGGAGTATGCCCATGTGTCGTCAGCTCCCCCGATCCCACCCAGGCAGGCGTCGACAACGATCTCCCTGCCTGGGTCGTTGGGCGGTATGATGGCCGAACCGTTCCAACCACCGGTGAAGGCGGGGAACCAGGCAAGGTTGGCCCTCATGTCGTCGGTCATGATGTGCGGGTGCCGGTGATGCCCCTGAGGGCATGGAGGAGGCGGCCGACGAACAGCCATGCGGGGTGGACACATTTGGAGAGGTGTAGGAGCTTCCCAAGCAGTGACTGGAGCTACTTCCTGGCGGCGGCTACGTGGACGAGCCTGATGGTGGCGTTGACCTTGTCGAGCGGCATGGTGAGGGTCATGGTGGTGGCATCTATTTGTATGCCCAGCCAGCGTATGGTCGGTGCTGGTGGCTGCGTCTTTTCTTTTGCCTCGGGCAGGCCGAGCTCGTCGAATATGTCGCGTGCGACGGCAAATTGGGAGTCGGCCGTGGGCTTGTCAGGGGCGACGACGATGACGTCGTCCAGGTACATGGTGGCTGTGATGCCGCGGCCCCTGAGTATGTAGATGATTGCATCGGCCACCCTCTGGACGTGGCAGCTGGAGCCTCGGGCGCCAAAGGGGACGGATATGTCGAGGTAGAATTGTCCGTTCCAGCTTGCTCCGAGCAGCGGCCAGTTGAGTGGGCAGGAGCGGAAGTTCTTGTATGCCCAGCTGATGTCCATGGTGAACATGTAGCTGCCACTGCCACTGTCCCTGAGTTCGCGTGTAAATCCCTCGACCGTAGGGAGGCAGTGGTCGCAGGTGTGGCCGAGGGCTGTGTTCTTCATGATGAAGGCATTGATGGAGGTTGCAGCGGGGAAGGAGAGGTCGGTAATGAACCGCCGCTTTGTTGGTTCGGCCTTGGGCCTGGTCATGATGGGGGAGGCATGGAACCAGGGGGTGAATGGCGGGGCGGCGTGGGGGCCATATAGCGCCCACAGTCGGTTTCTTTGCGAATGTATTCATCAACCGCCTCGGGGTGTTGGTCTGCGCTCGGGTGGTTGGAGACTGAGCTGGGGGAAGATGTCGGTCCCATGTATCCGAGTGGAAATCTGTATGTGAGAAAGTCGACAAGTTGCCTGTGGTCGGCTGAGTCTGATAGGCGGGGGCGCCATCTATCGACCTTAATACCGCTTGGTACGGGGACACGAGCAGTGCTGATGTTAGGGAGGCCAGTTTCATGGACACGGCAGTATATGTGTGCTATTTCGTGGCTTAGTTGGTGAGTGGGGTGTGCCCAGTGGCGCATGTGGTGTGCGCTGAGTGCGTAGGGGTCGGTGTCAATGCTGCTGCCTGGGAGGTGTGCCGAGTCGCGGGAGCAATGTCGCCTTATTCGTTCAAATGTGTCTTGGCCGTTTTCCGCGGCCCCGGGTGTATCTGTGTTGTGGCCGGGCGCGGTTTGGTTCTGAGGGGCCCGCTGGGGGGCGCGGCTGCTGTGGGCGTGAGGGGGGGGGGTCCCGGGGGTCCCGGTGGGCTCGTTCCCGGTTCCGGCCGTGGGGAGGCCGGGTGGCAGGGTCCGGTTGTGATGTCGACCAACTGTGGTTTGTCGACTGTGTCGGCTATGGGGCAGCCGGTGTGTGGTGGGGGGGAGGGGTCCGCTGCGTGGCGGTCACCGTGGCCCCCCCCCGGGTTGCCTGGGTGGGGGCGGTGTAGGCGAGGGGGTCACCTGAGCCGGGATGAAAGGCGTCGGTGTGTGGCGGTGGCAGGGGCAGGGCGTGTGGTTGAGTCGGTGGGTGCCGGTTGCTGTGTGCGTGCGGCGACAGACCTCGCCGGTGTGTGGAGCTGGGCCGTTAAGGGTGATGTGGGTGGTCGTTGGCGGTCCAGTGTGGTGGGGGGGTCGCGGGCGACGGGGGGGTCCCGGTGCTCCCTCCCATCCCGAGGCATCAGTTCTTTGTATTATCACGTGCCTTGCGCCTGCGCTGCTGCTCGGAGTGGTCAAAGCCGATCTGTGTGTTCTTGAAGCAGTGGGCGCATGCGTGTACCACGTCATCCAGGCCGTCGTGGTGGCGCTGTGGGAGGGTACAGCGGCATGCCGAGTTGTAGGCCACACACGGGTGCTCGTGGGCTTCGAACTCTATGCGCCCACGTGCCTGTTTGTTGTTGTCATGTGCCGGGGCTCTGGCCGCCCTGTCATAGGGGGTGGGCGTGGCCGTGTAGTATGTGAGCCGTTCGTGTTTCATATCCGACCTATCGCTCCAGCACATCTTTCTCCTCTCTATGCTGTCGAATATGCGCTGCGACCAGCTGCGCACCATCAGCCAAGGCTTGGTCTTACATTCCTCGGTGATGCACCTAAAGTGGTCGAGCATGTCGAGAAAGTCACGAGGGTCATATACCTCATGGTCGTCTATGAGTGTCATGAACACAGCATGAGTGTCATGAACACGCTCGGTCATCGTGCCAAGGGAGGCTAGCTTGTGGGCAGCCGCTTGGCAATCACTGCGGTCTGAGTACATGTATGGCTTGGATATTGGATTCGTGATAAACATGTCGTGCATGACGGCACGCCTACCTTCCAACCTGCGATGTCTTGCTTCATATCGGGCGACGTCATCGTCTATCCGTTGTCGTCGCCGCATCCTGATCTGCTGCTCGTCGTGTATTTCGGCGTCCCTCCCTTCGGCTGGGGGGGTAGGCGGGCATGGGGGTCATGCCACGCACCCACCTCCCGGTCGACGTATGCAGGGTTGTATCCAGGGGAGAGGGACCTCAATCTGTGCCAGGCCGGGGGAGGCGGCCCGCCCGCCGGTCGGATGGGCTGTGCGGCGGCCGGTGCCCGGGCGACTGCGGGGGCCATGAGGGCGGGGGAGGGGGGCGGGGAGGCGTGCTGTGCCCCGTCCCGCTCCGCGCCCTGCCACGCTATCTCCATGAGGGCGTCCTGTATGGCCCCCATCCGTGTGTCCATGCGTGCCTCCATGCGCGCCTCCATCTCCCGCGGCCCGGCATCCACATCCCGGCCGGGGGAGGCAGCGCGGGCGTCGGGCCCGGGGGAGGGGGGTTCCCGGGCTGCACGTGCGACCGGGGAGGGCTGCCCGGGAGGGATTTAGGAGTCGTCGGTGTCCTGGGGGGTGCTGCTCCGCGCCCCCTGGCTGTCTCCCAGGTCGAGGATAGGCACTGTGCCGGTTGTGGCTGAGGCTCCTCCCTTAGGCTTGTTCTTAGATCCCGGGGGCCTCCCGGCCTTCCTGCTCCTCCCGGACGAGCCGTGTCTAGGCATAGTCTGCGCGACGGTGTGGTGTGTTTATGTGCACCGGCGGGGCCAAGAGAGTTAGGTGTGGTCAGTCCTGTGGCTGGGAGCGGAGTGACCAGTGGTGTGTATGCTGGCGAGGTGCCCATGTGTGTGAGTGATATAGCCCCGTGAATGGTAATATATATATATATAATATATAATATATATAATATATATAATATATAATATATATAATATATATAATATATATAATATATATAATATATATAATTATAATAATATATATAATATATATAATATATATAATATATATAATATATATAATATATATAATATATATAATATATATTATATATAATATATATACTATCTATATTACATATATTATATATATTATATATATTATAGTTAGCATAATATTATGCGGGTATAAATCTTCAGTAGGAGGTATTATTATTTGTCCTAATATTTTATCATTATTGTATTAATTGTATTAATTATTAACCAATCTGCTATCGGCTATGGTAAGCTGCAGAACTCTAGGCCTCCTGTGGCACCTACACCGTCGGTTCTTGGTACTGTATTATATATATTATATACGCGGTATGTTGAATAACGGACTATATCACACCGCAGATTACATGCAATGATATGTGAGTATATTGATTACTTCATGTCAGACTGCAGCATGATAATTAGTGAGCACTTTGCATCAAAAGCAATTCACATCTAGCTAATGAGTATTCTGTGAGTATCCAAAGCAATTCCAGGATACGTGGTGAATACTAGAACTAGATGAGAAGTTTGAGAATAATAGCTGAGTACTCTGAAAGTAGTCACGGAGGAGGTCTCCACGAATCTGAGAATGTTGAGTAATTATGAGCTGAATACTTTCTGTTATAAAGCAATTCAATTATAATTGGTTAGTCCACAGGGTGTTAAAAGAACTTCATGATAATTGGAGACTGTTCGGCAGCCTCTGTCAGAGAAGCCCCGCCCACAATGACATAGTGCATAGTAACTGCTCATTCATATTCATGCAATGAATTGTATGATGTATAATTAATTAGGAAAATATAAATAAATGAAAGGTGAAATATTGCTCTGTTGTTCTCTCCTTCAAAATGTAACTGACGTTGCATGTGGTGCACTGGAGGAGAATTACGTGGATCAGAATGTACATAATATATATACACATGTATATATGTAGCCACTTCTCAGCAAATGTGTCAAATAAGGTTTTAGAGGGATAACCATAAATACAATCTATCAATTTCTCTTTCTTCATAAAAATAAAGAAAACATTGATTTTTGACTGTTTGCAATCTACAAACAGTTGCACAACATAAACAAGAAGCAAGAAACCCCAAATTATTCGTAAGTAATAGTAAAACTAAATTCAACAAATTGAACAGACTTGAAAATATAGCAACCTTAATTCCAATATTAAACTATCCATCGTCTAAGGGAAGCTAATCAGATCTATTCCTTCATGTGAAATGGTCCGATATTTGATAGATTGATTTCTTGTAGACAAGATTAATCAATTGAACCTTTGCCATTTCTGGAGATTCATCTCAGCATGATCGTTGGTTGGTTATTGGAGTTTTACGTCCTGGAAACATCTAAGGTCATATCCGGACAGTCTCAGAATTATGATACAACTTTCAACATTCTTGCATGCGATTAAAAAAAACCCACATATGTATGGTTACAACAGATCTATTGCAACAATAGTCCATGAAGTGAAATAAAATGAAGGGTACCGGTTAGAGTGTCTACCCATTTCAACAATGTACACTGGGTTATATGTTCTTAATTATATATTGAAATATTTCAATTATCTTCAAAATATGAATAACCCTGATGTGGCCATATATTTGGTCAGGCGACACCACATATCCGTCTTCAGGAGACACTATTACAGGGCACCCTGCAGGGCCGACAATACAGGAGACACCACAAGAACTGGATCAGCAACGTTAGCGACTCAACGGCCCTTTCCTTGCCACAACTCCTCATCACAGACAGTGATGGACAGAAATGGCAAAATACTGCAACAACAGCATCACTTATTTCCCCCCGATGGCTAAGTCAGTCGAGGGACTAATGAATGGCAATGATTGCGGGAGGCCTTTCCTTTACAACTGTAGCAGTAGTGAATCATGTGGTTTAAGAAGCACTGACCACTGTCCTCCCCCAGAAACCTCTCTGAGATTCCTGAAGGTCAATTCTCAAGAAGCGCCTCATTAGGCAAGGTCATTGATTGGTGCCCACAGTGTCAGTCAATCAGATCAGCAATCGCGAGACAATTTAACGCTAATTTCCTATGGGTAGTCTCCTGCCCGCCAGGTCTTTTAGGTATTGTTTCCTGGGAACAACATACATGGTCATTCTGTGTAAATATGCAGTTCGGAGAAGAATTAATTATTACCATTATTAAATGCAGTCAATGCATTCTGTATATCAATAAAGGAGAATATATTAGAGATTCGGCTACTATTATATAGTCCGAAATAGTATGTCGGGTGATGTTGCTGGGTTGGATAGCGCGATTTTGTTTAATTTCTGTAAATTCTGAGAAAGAATATATTAAATTGATCATTATAACTTGAAGTTCAAACATGTGTAATTAATGTTGGCAAGTATGCCAAATCTCTGACACCATACCTTTCTGCATTAACAGGTTCTATTAAATTGACTCAGTGTTCCCTTCTTTGTGGCAACAAATGCTTAGTAAATGCATTTGTATCTAACTTATACCCCTGTCACACTACAACGTAATGAGCGAACGTGAGCCTAACGTGGTGATATTTCGTCATTACGTTGATGTACATTGGATTACGTTATGATGACATCATAATGACGTTAGACTGACGTCGATCTACGTCACATTACGTCGTGTTACGTCGAGTTAGATCGAGGTTTTGGACATGTTCAAAAGTTTTGACGTAGCTCGAACGTAAGGGTTTACGTTCGCCGTACGTTCTGTTCACGTTCAGCGAAGGTCAATGACGTTAAACGGACGTTAGGCAAACGTTCCTCACTACGTTCCACTACGTTCCACTACGTTCCACTACGTTGACCCACATTAAACCAAGTGCAAAAGCCTACCAGGCTTAATGGGAACGTCAGGAGAACGTCACGAGAACGTCAGGAGAACGTCAGGAGAACGTCAGGAGAACGTGCATTCAACGTACGTTCAACGTGTCACGACATAGCTAACGTCATGTAACGTTCTTCTGGCGATGGAATAACGTTCATAACGTTCCGTGAACGTAGTGACGTTGTCCTCTCTCGGGGATTGACGGTATCACTACGCTTTACCAACGTTACGCTCTCGTCCACTACGCTGCATCCACGTTCAACTTCTGCCCAAATTTGCATACTACGCTGAGAAGTTCAACGTTCTTCACGTTCTCCCTACGTTGACGTCGTTACGTCGTAGTGTGACAGGGCCTTTAGATATGCAGAATCAAATCTAGACAATTGCTTTGGTTTAATAAATGTGATGTTTAATCGGACTGTGCGCCTTTAATCTGTATTGCACGCTATAAAGGACACTTTACAAAATATCACTCTAGCGAAATAGTCCCTGCATAACATATTGGTGTCAGTGTTGGCATTGCGCTTGTCTGGAGGAGAATGACTCACCCCCAACCCCGTGCACCCGGCTACTAACCAGAGTGACTCATGGCTGGACGGGCAGTCTCTCCTCCAACCACCCGGGTCGCGGCAGTCGACTTTCACACCCCATCCTGTGCGAGATAAGCCAGCCAGGCACTAGCTATTGGCACTTCACTGCGAGCCAGCAACACGACCACCCTGCACTCTTCTTTCTTTCCCACCCATTCATGAAACAAACCTGTATCTACAGGGCATGCCCGGACTCTTCTGTCATTAAGTCAACCCGGTTTGTAATAAGCCTTTCTGTTATGTGCCGTGGTCGGCACTGACCTCTCAGGCAAGGAGCCGCATAGACAGGTTGGTGTGGGTAGTATGGTGATATCAGGGAGCCTAGGTGGTAAAATGGTTAGCGCACTGACCCAGGATGCACAGAGATGTGGGTTTGAGTCCCGCTCTAGGCGCAATATTTCCCATTTCCATCACCCCCACGACACCTGCACTTCCATTTGTGGGCACTAGCAATATAAATTAGTGTGTGCTGTCGGTTTGTGTGTTGTGTCTCTATCTAAACTAATCAATGACAGGATGATTAGGTTGTTTGTGCGTTGGGGTCTTGCGTCCTAGCACAATCTAACGTTATATCAGGACGGGACAGGATGTTGACTAATGTCTGAAATCCACAAGTGTTAGTTTAATCCTCCAGGTGGTTGGACACTTTGTAAAGCATTGCACTGTATATTATTTAAACAATTGATCCAGATTGAGATTACATTGTACACATAATTCGGACCCTGACACAAGCTATCCTTTACCTATCATAGTTAATGCCAAGAGCCAGCTGAGGTAGGGACAAGTGTACACTTTGTAAGTGTTCGGTTTAACTCGGGTAGATATTGACGCCTAGTTAAATAATATCTAGTGCAACACCTTGCACATAGTTTGGTCACCTTGAACATTGAAATAAGACCTGCTAATTTGAGACAGTGCTCAGCGAGTGGTTTAACATATCCTAGTCAATCTCTACTCGAGTCAAACCAAACACTTACAAAGTTGATACTTGTCGCTATCTCACCTGGCCCTCGCCATTACCTATGGTAGAGAAAGGATTGGTCTGCTCAGTATCCAGATAATTTAGCTTGTTTGGAATAATGCGTCATGGTGTCAGCTGTATGGTACCCCAATAAGACAACACTATAAACCCACCATCAGTGAGCGCTGTCACAAGCCGGTTCCCATTTCTGATATAAGCGGTGATGTTCCTAGGACGTAAAACCCCAATAAATCAAAACCGGACTCAACTTCATCAGGCGCATCGCTCTAGATGACCCTATCTGTGAGGGCCACTTCCTGTCCCACACACCCATAATGCACCTGGATGGCTGAAGCACCGGAAGTGTGGCGGCACCAATTGTCCCCACAGTGCCCGGTCCAGTTGCCATCTATTAACCCGGACATAAAGCTGGGGCTGTTTGATTGTCGCACCTTCCGACCTGGTGCTCGCCGGCACCTGGCCGGATGTGGGCCCGGTTAATTATGGAACCTGGGCATGTAGCAGGGGTCACGGCCGGGGTCAACAGTGAAGGCAACCACCACATGTTGTGTGAGGAAAACAATTAATTTTGGTTACATTTAGTTTTTTTAAATATTAAGCGGGGGAAATTTTAATTTCTCCAATCGGTCTTCCTCATTCCACTTTGCCTTATGTATAATACCCTATCCTAGTGATGCTGAGTGCCAGGATATATAGCGACAAGTAGAACTTGATATGACTCAGCCCGTTTAAAATTCCACAACCTGCTACTTGAGAAGCAGGTGCTCAACGACTACCATTTGGCTATCCGATTCAAACAATTGCTTTAAAGATAGAAGACTTTTCAAGAGAAACAATCATTGTCCATGTTGCTCGTAACATGGGAAATGGAGCGCGCGAGACCACCACACCCCGTAACTATGTGTAGGGTTGCATGTTCAAGTCTGTGGCTATATATGTAAGTAGGCTAAGGTGACAAACATTACAGACAGAAAGGAAGAGAGAAAGTAAAGCAAATTAAGAGTGTGAGAAGAGAGAGTCCAAGCCTCTCTGGTTTATTATATATGGTACATGGGTTCATTGTAGGGTATCACCCACCCTTTTCCCCCAATGGGAAACAAGCATTCTTGGCTCTACCAATAGGGATCAAGCATTCCTGATCCCCATGGCTACCAGTGGTCTGCCCACCACTACCAAGCTGTGTGGCCCCTCTTGCCACCACCAGCCTTAAACCTTGAACCTTGACCCTGAGTGTGGTGATCCTACCCAGTAGAGGGAGGGGGGGGGGTAGGCCCTGTGTGCCCCTTACACACAACCCTGTCAGCACCACTATGTCTATTTACATTCCAATCAGGCAACACCAGCACTTACATATATATACATACATGCACTTGATCACGTATACCTGTTTTGTAATAGAACATTTGCATTGCCCCTAACGTCGTAAATCGGAATATTTTACATATGGACACGATCCTTGGAGCCCCCCTACCAACGTCTCAGCTAACTAAGTAAATGGCCTCCACTTGATGCGCCACCTTGTGTAAGTCTTATAACACATTGTGACCTAATTTCCAAATTCACTTCAACCAGAGTGTTTCAATCGATCAGACATTAGCCTAAATTCACCGTCCCACCCAACCCACCTACTGTACGAATTTGTCTCTATAAGGTTAAGCGCCTGGAAACCTCTGAATCTAAACTCAACATTATTACTTAGAAACTGTATGTAATGAACTGAAAGAAAAATAAATGGTGCTATATAATGTACCAGTCTCGCGTCGTTCAAGTACCACTATCAATTAGCATCATCATCAATTCCTTAACTGTGACGGCTATTACTATTAGGCACTCTAGATGACGTTGCAACCAGTTTCTTCCATTTTCCCTCGATCTGCACTGTCCTCTGATACTTGTCGAATTCCAGGCATGTCCAGGGAATAACAAATCGATACAGTAATATAATAACAAATAATTCCCTTCCATGTCTTTATACTCGCATAATGAGCTAGCCATCACATAAATAGATCTGTAATTGAAATGGACGCAGTTTAAAAAAAATAAAGTAAATAGTTTATTCAAAAGAGCATTTCATTTTTCAATGCCCACTGGTGTTCTGGCCGTGATCTGTGCGGGTAATTTCCACCAATCTTGGTGGCGTTGATAAAGAATGATTGTACCTGGATAAGGTATGAGAAAGACACAAGTGCTGGGCACATTGATTTGTAGTTTCTTTTGTTTTAGTTATTTTCTTTTACGTAGATTGATGGAAATGTGACGGAGATAAACTGCTTGGTAGCGGGTAGGTAACACAAGTAGATGACTGGGTATGATTTAAGGTCCTGGAGGGTCGAGGGACAGGTGTTGGTGGAGCATTAGTGATTGAGTAGGTTAGCTCTGAGTGGGTTGGTAGACGGCGGTTGGGAAGAGGAGGGGTCGAGAGGAGGAGAGAGGGGCTATATCTTGTTGTGTTTAGCGAAGCGGAAACGGTTCAGCAGATATACTAATACCAAACACAGAACCCGATGCAACGCGGGGAGCCTATACGGGTGAACATTGCCACCACAATCTGTCAATAAGTCAATGAGTTTGTGATAGCTTTTCTTAGCGTGGACTCACGGATATGTGAGTTCGAGTCCTGCTCGAGGCATGATTCCACCTGGTTGCCTCCGTGAATGTGGTTAGGCCGCCTGCCACTCCAGGCTCTAAACATGCAGCAACCACTGTCACCGACAAACCCGTTATATATGTCATATATCCACAGAAATGTAGATACATGATTCACGCAGATATATGCAGATATATGCAGATATATGCAGATATATGCAGATATATGCAGTTATATGCAGATATATGCAGATACATGCAGATATATGCAGATACATGCAGATATATGCAGATACATGCATATATATGCAGAAATATGCAGATATATGTAGATATATGCAGATATATGCGCATATATCTGCATTCACATACATATAAAGTAAAATCTCCCTAACCGATCACCTCCACAGATCGACCACTCCCTATATCGATCACTTCATTTGGGTCCTAACAATACCAATGTAACCATATTCTAATTCGCTAAACCGACCACCGCCCTAAATCGACCACTTAAAGTCGGCCCCAAGGTCGGTCGATTTAGAGAAGTCTAACTGTATATGCATATAGGAGCTTATAAAAGTTATATATGCAAATATACATCTCGGCATTCACATATGCATATAAATGGATTCATATACATGCATATATGTGCAATATGTATGCATATATAACTGGATATAGACATACATGTGCTCATATATAAACATATATTTATATATATATATATATATATATATATATAAGTTTTGGGCGCAAGTGACAATGTTAGTGCCAGAAGTATGGTTGGTGGTGGAGCCACCAGTACCCGTATGAGTAAGGAGCAAATACATGCAGAGAGCCCATTGGCTAATAATATAGTATCGGAATAATAATAATATAATAGGGAGAAGGAAGCACATTCGGGTCCAGCAATCTTTACCTACTTATTCAGGATAAAAATGATCTTCAATACAATGGATACTATGATTTTCCCATAATGGTACAATAACGGAATAGACGTGGTAGGGTGTGGTGGGCGGGCCTTAGCCCATGTCTATCCGAGGCTTATACCTCGGGAAAACAACAGTTATCCATCATCTATACCCAGGTAAGACTCATATAACTATACTATTTTACCTCGGTATACAGCCTCAGGCTAGCCTTAGGCTAGGAAGACTTTTACATAATTCATTTTTATCCTTAATATCATATTACCTTTATTATTAAGATGTATTGGTATCATTGTATTAGTTATTCAAAAATTTAAAGTTTTTTGTTCTCACCTATTCTTTTTAGTTTGTGAGCAGGCGCTTGACAACGCCGATAGGCTTTTCCAGTCGCTTGGTGTAATGTTTTGCAAAGGACTTAGCTGTCTTACAGCCTGCATGCGCTAGGATTCTCTTGACAGAAATCCCGAGCAATAATGCCTTGGAAACCATGGCACCTCTGGTTGAGTGGGGAAGCGTATTTTCCGGTATCCACCCCAGCCAATTTCAACACCCTGATCGTCCATCTGGCGAGGGTGTCTCTTGAAATTGCATTATGTGGCTTTATGAAGCTCACTAACAGTTGTTGTGAGCTCCGTATGTCCTTAGTCTTGGATATATAAGCCCTTATGGCTCTCACAACACATAATTTACAATCCTCTGGGAAGTAGTCTAAGTGAACCGTAGATAAAGGGTCACCTAGCCTGTCTACTTTTAATAATTGTGCTAAATCAAACGTAGCTTGTTTTCTTATCTATTTCTAATCCGTCTAGGGATAATGCGACAATGGTTTGTCCTCTGTGTCCTGTTACTAGTAGTAACAGGACAGCTACTTTAAAACCTAATTGTTTTACATCTAAATGAAAGTTGTGAGGCCAAGCCTTAAACAACTTAAATACCATGGAAACATCCCAAAACGACTATATTTTGGTTTAGGGGGATTCCTTTCATAAATTGAGCGAAGCAACCAGTGAAGCACATGTTTACCGACTGTGTCTCCCTCGATTCTAGGTAGAATAATCGATAAGGCGCATCTGGCTGCATTGACAGCCCCAAATTCTAGTCCTTCGTCCTCTAGAGAACGGAGAAAACGGGCCACTTGTGCAATTGTTGGATTTGTTGGTTTGACTTTCATTAGCAAACAATGTACACCCCATTTTCTTAAATATGTTGTGTATATTTTTACAGTTCCTGGCCTCCATGCATGGGATATTATTCTTTTTTTTTTCTTTTTTTTATTGAGGCTGTATTTATACTGTCCATAGCATATAAGCCTGGGTATTCAGGCTTGTTTTCAATGCTGGCCAGCTGTAGTGTTGGTGTTGTCTTATCACACAGTAGCTGCTGATAAGGTATTTGATTGCCTGTATTTCAGTAGCAGATAGATAGTTGGTTGGTCTGGTTAGTACTATAGTATCTTTTTTTTTTTTTGATTTTCTTGGCATATATGTGCTTTATTTTTTCTACTCTTATTTCTAGACTAGCCTACTCCTATTTACATATCATAGGCTTGTACGCAGCTGTGAGGTGTGTTATCTGGGTGCTTTTGGTATGGTTACCTTCCATTGGGCGTCTCGCTGGTGGGCCGTGACATGTATCACCTGCCCTTTTGCGGTGCAGCTTAGTTGGGGGTTCCTAGCCTTATTTTGCACAGATATTTTTTGTATGTTTTTAGGTCAGGAATTTGTCGTTCCTTTACTGTTTGGGCATTCCACACCTTGGCAGCCATTTCTAGCGTGCTTCTCTCGTGAGCTTTTATTTGGCTTCTGGTCTGCTTTAGTAGTGGCGCATTATTTGCTCTAGTTGCCCTTTGTGGTTTTGTTAGGAGTTTATTGTCTTGACTATAGCTGTATGCTAATGTTTTCAGATGAATTATTCTCCTATTTTCTAGCAATTTTACTTTGGTTCTTTTGTGTATGTCATAGGTGGGGTGCAGCTTGTCTACTCTGAGGCAGATTTTCAGGGCTCTGTTCTGTAGTGTTTGCAGTTTTTTTAGAAGTTCTTTCTTTGCACCCATGTAGTTTACATCTCCATAGTCAAAATAGGGTAGCACCATGCCCTTGAAGATTTTTATTGACATTTCTTGTGTCATGTAGTCTCTTAGCTTTGCAAATAGCCACAGTTTGTGGTTTACCTTTTGGACAATTTTGTTTATACATAGGTTGTAGTTTAGTTGGCTGTCCAACTCAAGGCCTAGGTATTTGTAATGGTCTACATTTTCTAGTGTTTGGCTTCCTAGCTTACAGTGTAGTTTTCTTTCTGGCATTTGTTTATGCGAGAAGAGAACTGTTTTTGACTTGCTTGTGTTGATGGTTATTTTGTTGGACTCACACCACTCATCCAGTTTTAGTAGGAGCTTGTTTAGTTTAGTTATTACCTCCTCTTCTGTGGTGCCGTTTGCATATATGACTGTGTCATCTGCATATAGTTGGAGGCATTCGGTTTGTAACCATTTTTCAAGATCGTTTATGTAGATTATAAAGAGCAGTGGCCCTAGCACTGACCCTTGGGGTACACCACATGTGACAGGTTGGTTGTCTGATAGTGTATTGTTTATTTTTGTTCTCTGTTGCCTGTCTTTCAGGTAGCATTTTATCCAGTCCATAGTGTTGGATTTTATGCCCATGGATTCTAGTTTTTCCAATAGTATGTTATGGTCTACTGTATCGAATGCTTTGCTGAAGTCAATGAAGGCTGCTCCAACTAATTGTTTTTGGTTCATTGACGCCAATATGTCATTTGTTAGGTTAGCTATTGTTTTAGATGTGGAGTGCAGTTTCCTGAAACCTCCTTGTCTTTCGTTTAGTATATTGTTTTTTTCCAGGTGTTCATTTATGTGTCTATGTAGCACTTTTTCAATGAGCTTGCCTGGGGTTTGAAGAATCGATATTGGCCTGTAGTTTCCCATGTTTTGTTTGTCTCCACTTTTGTGGATAGGGGTAATGGTTGCCATTTTCCAGGCTGAGATAAAATGCCCCTGTTCAAAGGAGATGTTGAATAGGTCGACTATAGTGGCTGGGATGGCTTGGAGTGCCTCTTTCAGCATTTTGGTTGGTATTTCGTCTATTCCACTTGGTTTATTTGTGTCTATGTCATTTATTAGTTTTTTTACTTCTATTATATCTGTTTTGCAGGTGGGGATTTCATTCTGCACAGTTCCTGATCTATTTTCCCACCTTTTTTTAAATTTTCCTGACAGCGTTTGTCCTATTGTGGCAAAGTGCGTGTTCAGTTTGTTTGCTGCATCTTTGTCTGAGAGTATTGTCCCTTCGTTATCTTGGAAGGTTGTGTGCTCTTCTTTGTTATTTTTGGGGAATAATAGGTCTACATTCTTCCAGAATCTGTTTGTATTGCTTCCCCAGTCTCTGTCCTGCTTTATTATGTATTTCTTTTTTGCTGTTCTCACAGCTTTGAGAGAGTGGTTTCTGGCAATATGGTAGGCCAGTTTGTCTTCTATAGTTTCTGTGAGCTTTGCTTTATTACCCAGTTTACTTTTGGCTATGATGAGCGTTAGCAGGTCATTGTCTACCCAGGGGTCCTGTTTTTTTTGTATTTTTATTTTCTTAATGGGGCACATCTCGTCAGCTGATTTTCTTATTTCTGCGATGATGTTGCCCCAATAGATATTAACATCATCTCTGTTTTGTGTGATGTTGTTTATGTTTTGGTGCAGATGATTTTTTAATGCATCTTCTGAGTAGTTTTTTAGGGACCTGCCCATCTTATACTCATAGTGATTTGTGCTTTTTAGTTTTTTCCTTGTTACATATATTAGCTCATGATCACTTATACCCCAGCTCCTGGTGCCCCATTTAGTGGCGTGGTTTGAGTTGGTTAGTATTAGGTCAATTGTGGTGCTATTTTTACTGAGCCTTGTTTTTTCAGTGATGAGCTGTTGTAGGCCTAAGATTTTGATTGTGGTTTGCAGCATTAGTTTGTTTTTATCATTGCTGTTGTAATTTACATTAAAGTCTCCTAGTATGAAGATTTCTGCCTTTGTCAGTTTTTTTATGGTGTTTATGCTCTTCTCTAGGGCTTCAATGAAGAGTTCAATTTCCCCTGATGGAGGTCTGTAGAGGCTTGCGATGGCTATATTTGCTTGCTTTTCATTTTTTATTAGGCACCATAGTAGTTCTATGTGTTCATTTGATAAGTTAGCTGTTATTAGTGCTTCAGGATCTAGAATTTTGGTGTCTTTGCAGTATTCTGTAACTGAAGTGTTCATTTCCTACAGGCATGCAAAGGTAATCTCTGCTGAGTAACTTTATGTAATTAAAAATGTCATAAACCTGTGTTCCGAAAAGGAATGCCAGAAGGAGTGTTGTTAACACATCTCCGCGAACCATCAATGCTTAAAATTGTCCCCCTTGCGTGTAGGAAAAGTATAGAGTTTGTGTCTGGGAAGGCTAAAACTTCCAAGCCTTGCTGCGTGTCACAATTGGGGACTATTAAAGCCCTCCTTGCTACTCTGCCGATTAGGCTGAATGTAATAAATTGTATTTTCCCAAATTAAAGAGAAAACATTTTTCGAATTTCCCAAAAGGTATGCTCTGGATACCATGAGACCAATTCTATAATATGTTATTATTTCCGGATGCCAAAGAATTTATATTTGGCTTTCCCCATTCCAAATTAATTATGTTCTTTAATTATATGGGTTGGACATTGTCCCTCCCATGTTGCAAATGGAAGCCATTGCTGTAGTACTATCTGTCAACATTCTGACATAGCATCTGGGCATGCAGACTAAACTACATTACCCTAAATACACTAATCTCCAGTCTAGACCATTAATATGATCTACCCTTCTTCATGAAGGTATTGGCCTTCAAAAAACCCTTGAGTTCCATCTTATGCTAAATTCTTAGCTATTTGCCGCAACTTAACTTTGTAAATGTTGTACATTAATCATTACTTTCAACTGCGCGTCCAATTAATCATCAATATATGGGAACCGAAAGGTCCTTCCTGCTGTATGAGCGAACAAATTGTTGTTTGTGGAGCTTAGTAAATAAGCTAGAATCACGAGCTAAACCCGTTGGTAACCAAGTAAATTCATATAGTTGTTCATTTCAAATAAACCGTACCAAATTTGTGTCTGCATCATGAATTGGTTTGTAACTACCTGTGAGCAGGTCAACTGTAACTGGCCCATAAGAAATGACCCATGTATGTATGGAAACAATTTTCATTTATTTTTACCTTTTGGAAAAACCTGTTTCCGTGGCCATGTGAGTTTGCGGTGCAACCTCTACTTGTTCTCTTTGAGATTTAGCTGAGAGCATTGCTCCAGCTTCTTGAGCCGCTTCTCCATCCCTGGACAGTCGGCGTTTGGCCTGCTTCCCTCCTGTAACCTAGAGTGTGGCAGGGAAGCTTAAACCATCACCTCTGGTGAGGACTAGTTATCATCGTCAATGGGATCTTCGGGCTTACAGTCCTTCGTATCCCACAAACCCTTAACTCACAAATGTGTAAGGATCAATGAATTTTAGAGTTTTCAACCAACTGTTTGTTTGTTGTTGTTTTTCGTCCAGGAAAATCTAATCCTATCCAGACGGGTACCGTTTATAACGTATATACCCATGGCTAATAAAGCCAAAGTACCTCTCCGGTCCGTACCAATCAATGAAACTCAGAGTGTTCAACCGACTGTTTGTTTGTTGTTGTTTTTCGTCCTGGAAAAATGTATAAACATATCCAGACAGGTACCGTTTGGTAAAACCCATGGCTAATAAAGGCGAAAGTACCTCTCAGGTCCGAAAAACCTGTAACTCTCAATTGAAAGTTTGAGTGTACCCAAACAGCGGGATGTGGCTTGAGCCAACCTCACTCTCCGTTTCTAACAGGGTACCAAATGTGATGTGGTTATAACCATAATCGGTGTCCGCTCGTTCACGGGCGGGTTACTGCAATGAGGCTGCAGCCTAGCTCTCTCTTCGGGTTGGCCCAGGCGGTATCCCGGGCGAGGTATTGTGATGAGGCTTCAACCAACATCGCTCTCCATTTTGCCACTAGCTTTAAAAAACTAATACGGCCCCAGCCATCACTGCTCGCCATTAGGCAACAGCGGTTTAACGTTATGTGGCCTCTGGCAAGCTCGCTCTCCATTTGGTCACGGGCGGCAATACTGGTGTTGGAGAACGTATTCACACCGTTCCAACATAGGCGTGTAGCCTAAGTGTAATGTCATATGGTAACCGTATGGAAACCAACCTCCATGAGGTGTAGAACCCAGTATCTATGTGAAGTTACCGAGGAACTAAACGCAATGTGGCTTCAGCCAACCTCAGTCTCCACTCGAATACGGGCGGGTTAAACGTAATGTGGATTTAACCACAACGCTCTCCATTTGCCAACGAGTGTCACAACGTAATGTGGCTTCAGCCAACATGTCTCTGCACTCGGCAATGGGCGGCTTAACGTTATGTGGCTTCAGCCATCATCTCCTTTCATTCGCAAATGTAATGTGGCTTCAGCCAACATCGCCCTCCGTGTAGTAACGGTTTTCAGCCAACATCGTTCTCGGCCTAAAATGGATGTGGCTTCAGCCAACACCTCTCCCCGTTATAACGGGCTACCACGTTATGTGGTTGTAACCATCGGCCCTACCCGCCAGTGACGGGCGGGCTACCACGATGAGGCTCAGCCAACAACGTGCACTTCCATGTCTTCCCAGTCCCGAAGCAACCGTACCTCATGGTCGGTCTCCCCGTCTGGGTCAGAAGGGATTATAGTTTCGGGCTGAGGCGACGGCAAAGCCATCCACCCTGGAGAGGAGTGAAAGTCCTTCTCCGGGCGAGCCGCAGGAGCTGATGCCCCTGCCTTATTCCGCTTCGTGGCCATCGGCATCTATCACAATCAAATGTGAACAGTACCGGAATTTGACTAAACGTCACAGGAGGTGATTAAACCAACATCTGTGCATTTAGTGGTGTTAAAGAACGTATTTATACCATCTCAACACAGGCGTGATCAGCTAATGTATTGGCGAAGGTTGTCGGTGTTAAGACCGAAACCAAACGCGGGGTCGGGACCAGTGTATCGGCCTGCCCACCTCTCTGTTTCATACACTTCTCCCTCCTGCGGCTTCTGCACCAGCAAGTTGGAGAAAATGCTACAAAACTCGGAGGAACGCCTAAAAAATGTATTGCCAGGATCATCCCCAACGTGACTCTTTATGAGAGTCCGAGAGAAAATCCACTTGGAGATGCGGTTTCACCCTGCAGCTTTCGCTTTCATCTCTACCCGCATTCCACGGGTGCAACAACCAATCAGTATCGGTTTTGTTTTGTATACCAAGGCTCTTTGGCCGGTCACCATCATTTTGTCCGTTTGTAAACATACCTATCTCAGACAGACTTACGAAGTTCTAAACTTCCAAAAAGATGCCACAATGCATAACAAACTATCTTCATACAGTTTCTATTAATACTGACAGTGAATACAATACTCCAGGCTTATGTCAACTGTCAGTGACAGCTTTCCTCCTGAGTAACTTAGTAAGCTTTTCAATTATTCGTTTCCTCCAGTGTTCTTGGGTTTAACCGAAATATAAATATAAATAAATAAATATAATATCGTAAGTAGCAAACTCCGAGTCGGCAAGGCACCCGGAAACATTCAGTGTTGCAGAAGTGCAGCCATCAGTGCATCAATGCGGCTGAAAACTCCCCTAAACAACACATGGGCCACGTCGACTTGAAAGACGTACCGAAATTCAGAATTATTGCGAAAATACAGTCGCCACCTATCTAAAAATCACACAAAGGACATTATTGTCCTTACTAAAGAAATGTGTGGAACGGTTAAACCGTAATATACGTCCTTCCTTAGCGAAAGACGAATAAACGAAAGAAGTAATCGAGCGATAATGGGGGATTTAAGCGAACGAACGAAACCAACGCACAAAGGCGACTCGAAAGCTAGCGAACCGGACTTTCGGAACGGTTAAACGGTAATAATTCCGAAAATACAGTCACCATCTAGCTAAAACTCACACAAAGGACGGTAATGTCCTTAATAAAGCAAGGTGTGGAAAATAATCCGGGAATTCCGGGTATTTGTGGAGAAATTTGTAGAAAAGTATCGCTGAACAACTCGCGTACGTACATGTACCGCGAGATTCTTATGCTAATTGCTGGACCCGGATGTGCTTCCTTCTCCCTAGCCTGAGGCTAGCCTGAGGCTGTATACCGAGGTAAAATATATATATATATATATATATATAGATTAGTTAGACGAATCTTACCTGGGTATAGATGATGGATAACTGTTGTTTTACCGAGGTATAAGCCTCGGATAGACGTGGGCTAGGGAGAGGTAAGCACATCCGGTCCATCAATCTTTACCTACTTAATCAGGATAAATGAAACAAATAATCTAAAAGTACATCAATGGTGACAATGGTACTAAACTGCGAAGTTTCCTTGGTATAAGCAAACGAATAGACGTGGAAGGGTGTGGCGGGAGGGCCCTAGCCCACGTCTATCCGAGGCTTATACCTCGGTAAAACAACAGTTATCCATCATCTATACCCACGTAAGATTCGTCTAACTAATCTATTTTACCTCGGTATACAGCCTCAGGCTAGCCTCAGGCTAGGGAGAGGTTTACGTAATCTCATTTATCCTGTATTCTTATGTCACAAGTCAATAATAATTGTTAAACATACATTATCATCAATCAGCAAGATAACATTTTTGGTGAAAACGAAGTGTATTCTCACCTAATGCCGATCTAGTCTTGTAGCAGCTGTCGGGCTAGTGTGCTCGACTTTTCTAATCGTTTGTTGTAGTGGGTTGCAAACGATCGTGCTGTTTTCCATCCTGCATGGGCCAGGATCCGCTTGACAGAGATGCCAAGCAGTCGCGCCTTAGACGCCATAGCACCTCTTGTTGAGTGTGAGGCATATTTGTCCATGTCAACGCCTGCCAATTTCAACATACTAATTGTCCATCTCGCTAGAGTATCTCGCGAAATGCCCTTGTGTGGCTAAATAAAGCTCACTAACAACTGTCCTGAAGTTCTCAAGTCCTTGGTCTTGGATATATAGGCCCAAATGGCTGATACAACACAAAGTTTTGGGTCTTCTTTGAAACTACTTACACTAATAGTAGACAAAGGGTCACCTAATCTGTTAGATTTTAACAGCTTTGACAAATCAAATGTGGCCTCATTTCTATCTATCTCTAGGCCATCTAGTGATAGGGCAACAATAGTTTGTCCCCTATGTCCTGTTACTAAAAATAAGAGCAACGCTACCTTAAACCCTAATTGTTTGAGATCTAAATGCCTATTATGAGGCCACTGTCTTAGCAAATCAAACACTACCGAAACATCCCAGAAGCGACTGTACTTCGGTTTGGGTGGGTTTCGTTGATAAATCGATCTTACAATCCAATGAATAACATGGTGTTTCCCAAATGTCTCATTATTTATCCGTGGAAGGATGACGGATAAAGCACAGCGAGCAGCATTAATAGATCCAAACCCTAAGCCTTCGTCCTCTAACCCTCGGAGAAATTTACCAACTTGGGAAATAGTCGGATTCATGGGTTTGACTTTGTTAATTAAACAATAAACACCCCACTTTTTCAAATATGTGGTATACATTTTAACTGTACCTTTACGCCAAGCATCTGCGACAAGTCTTTGTTGTGTAATTTTATCTAAACCGAATTGTTCTAAATATTTATTTAAAAAAGGAATGCCAACAACGGTGTTGTGGACACGTCCCCTCTTTGTTTTAGAGGGCCTTTGTGTGTCAGATTGCCTGGTGATCTTCGGAATCGGAGGCAATCTTTGGCGGCTGCCTGTATGCCCGGTAGCCAAGGTTGCGTGTCCCAGTTGGGAACGATTAATATTGCGTGTGCTTTGTCCATCTTTATCTTTCGGCTTACCCGGCTGATCAAGCTGAATGGGGGAAAGATATAATAAAATTTATTCTCCCATGTGATAGAAAAAGCATCTATATGCCAGGCATCAGGTTCTGGATGCCATGACACATATTTGTCAATTTTACAATTGTTTCGTGAAGCAAACAAGTCAACTTCAGGTTGGCCCCACTTTTGGCACACTGTGGTGAAAATGTCCGGATTAAGGGACCATTCCAAATGGTCATGAAAATGTCGACTTTTATGATCTGCTAAGGTATTTTGCGTTCCGGGAATATATGCTACTGTTAGCCAAACTTTATTCATTTGGGCCCATTCCCAAATTTTTCTAGCCATCGCATTACATGGCCTGGACTTAGTCCCACCCATGTTTCGTACATATGCCATTGCCGTTGTATTATCCGTTAAAATACGGATGTGTTTACGTGGTACCTTAACTAAACTAGCAAGGCCTAAATAAATAGCTCGTAGCTCTAAAACATTAATGTGATCTGCATTTTCTTCTTTCAACCAACATCCCCCTGTTGCTATGGAATCGCAATGTGCCCCCCAACCTTCTAATGAAGCATCAGTAGTCACTACTGTGTTGGGTTCATTCATCCGTATAGGATTGGGGGAATTTTGAATATTATTAAACCACCAGTTAATGTCTTTCATTCCATCTTCTGAAATAAACATTTTCCGTTCAAAATTGCCTTTAGTACGAGCCAACCCTAAGTTCTTATCTATTTCCAAAGATTTTATGTGGGCTTTACCATATAGAATAGCCGGGGCGTAAGCAATAAGTATGCCAACTAGCACCGCGACCTGTCTTATCTTTGGCCTACTTAAGGTGACCAAGTGAGACGCCGTATCGTGAAACTTAGTCAGCTTGTTATCGGGGAGTGAAACAGTCATACAGCGTGTGTTAATAATAAAGCCTAAACATTTGAGTTCAGTTGTGGGGACAAAAACTGACTTGTTATGATTCAAATAAAAACCTAATGTTGTCAGAAGGGAACATAAATCGTCAACAGCGTGTTGACACTCATCAAAAGATTGTGAAACAATGAAAGAATCATCATTGTAAGGGAACATAGTATGACCCTTATTTGCCATGACCGAAAAAACTGGTTTCAATAATTTAGTAAACAAGCGTGGAGCGCATGCTAAGCCATTTGGCATACATGTAAATTGAAATAGTCTATCTTCCCAAATAAATCTTAAGAATTTGCGGTGTCCTTCAAATATCGGGACAGTATAATATGCATCTTGTAAATCAACACTAGCCCTCCAAGCATTCTCTGTAACCAAGTCTCTGGCAGTGTCCAGGGAAAACATTTTGAAATGTTGATATTCTACGAGTACATTCAACTTAGTTAAATCTAAAATCATGCGAATATCGCCATTTGGCTTTGGCCTTGAAAATATATTAGAGATAAATTCTCCTGGGGTGTGAGGCACCTCTTCAATGATACCTTTAGATTCAAAAAGTGCAACTTGTTCTGATAATGCTTGTTTCTCCAACTCATTAAATCTATATGGGAAAGGTACCCGTTGTTGTAACGGGATTTCAGTAAATGGAATCTTAACACCGGTAACAATATCTAAAATGTTAACGTCAGTAGTGATTTCGTACCAAGAAGAAATACAATTAAGAATGTTCCCCGCACAAAATTCGCTTACATCTGTTTGTGTAGATTCCGCCACCAACTTAGGAAGTTGGGTTTGTGTAGCAATGTCTATTTGTTGCCTGGGCGTGGGAAGGATTGTTTCGGGGCAAACTCCTTCTTGAACGGGCGGTTGCCGTCGTTCCAACCTTGCCTGTCTCCCCGACCTCTGCCTCTGGGCTGATAGCCGTAGGACGGGCCGGACCTGCCAGCTCTGGCTCCTCGTCGAGGACGAAAATCCCCTCGGGGGCGACGATATCTTGACGAGTCGGCTTTCTTGGCCGGCTCAAGGTTACGACCACTCTTGGCTTCCGTCTCGACCTCCTTGAAGAGATATGGAAGTTGGCCACCAAACATTTTACCTTTATCCAAAGGTTTGCCCTTGATGGGTTTGGGCGGCAAAAAGAGAGTGTACTCCTTGCCATCGTTGTCCATGACCTTCTTAGATCTGGCGACTTCCTTTCCAGCTTGTGTGGTGACCGCTTTGAAAACGGTTTAGTATCTACGGTAGCTCAAGAAGTTACTGGCAGCTGTGAGGAGGGCCATGCCCTTATCCATGCCTCTGGCCAGTGAGGAGAACTTGTTCTCAGTTTGCATCCGGTTAGCTACCGGAACGACTGAGGCGAGGACCCCTAACACCGCTTTGTGAACGGTAAATAGAGCAGTCTCGAAGCGCTTCTTCTCCTCATTCAGATGGATCCCAGCGTCCATCTCTTTCACTACACTATCCGGGATACCTTTTATCCCGGAAATTTGCTCAGTGATTTTGTTGATCACCTCAGCTGGCTTAAAGGTGTTAAAATGTCCCTTTATAGTCTCGCGCATCATAGTCGTTGTTTTGACTTTCTTTCCCTTTTGGATCGGGCAGCGCTTACGAATCTTGCCTCCCAGCTTGGCATAAAGGCCAGCCCTTTCCGTGTCTGAGTCCGACTCAGTAGTTGACGAGTCGGACGATGAATCGGAAGAAGAATCTTTCTTCTTCTTCTTCTTACTTTTCTTCTTTGGCTTCTTAACTTTCTTGCCCTTGGTGGCTTTGGTGTAATCATCACCAGAGGAGCTAGCCGGTTTCCGCTTTTTGGCCTTAGGGCGCGGGGGCTCAGCTGCCGAATCCGTCTCTTCGAAATCAGAGACATCCTGCCAGTCTGAGTCAGCTGGCGGGAATTGTTGGTCCTTGCTGTGGAGCTCCTTCATCTTTTGCTCCACTAACCTATTGACCTGTAAGGTCAAATCGCCTGGGAACACCTCGTCTTCCTCACTCTCTCTATCTGAGAGCACATGTGCCCCCTGTAGTGGGGACGGCGGAGCTGTCCGATCCGGTGACGTATCGTAGCCGGTAGGCACGCATCCCTCCGCAGCGGCGGGCGGCGGTTTGTTTCGCTTCGTAGCCATCGGTAGTCTGTAACCAAAAAAGGAAACTTAGTAACCGGAATCAACTCAACTGAACACCAAAGTGACGCCAGGGAACCTGGGTTGAGGATCTTATTGGTAAAGAGTAACGTATTTACACCGTTCTCAATACAGGCGTGGTAAGCTAAGTTTTCCGTAGGTTTTGGGTATCGAAACCAACCGTACGTGGGGTAGGCTTCTAGAACCTCCCATCTCTCTGTCACGTACACTTCTCCCACCCGCGGCTACTGCGCCAGCAAGTGAGAGAAAATGCTACAAAACTCGGAGAAACGCCTCATCAAAAAGGGAGTCTATAAAAGAAACCCAGGATCATCCCCAACAACACCCTCTATTAGGGTCCGAAGGAATCTCCACAGGATATTTGACGGTGCCAACATCTCTACCCGTACAAAGCGGGTTTAATCGAACCACGGAACCAAGACAAAGGAATCCTTTGTTCTATCCGATTCAATTTTTAAAATGCTAATCTTGTCCAAACTGGACGTAGGAAAGTTCTGAACTTTCCAATCTAGATGCGATAGTGCATCATAAACAAGCTTAACCAAAATAATCACGATTACTTACAGTTATTAGCTTGTTGTAGATAAATCCAACTGGAGCAACTCACGAGCGTCCTCCAGTCATGAGTTTTTTTATGCTAATTGCTGGACCGGATGTGCTTACCTCTCCCTAGCCTGAGGCTAGCCTGAGGCTGTATACCGAGGTAAAATATATATATATATAAATATATATATATATATATAAGCAATATCCTAGAAGAGGAATATCATATAAGTAACTATTTTTCATTATTTTATTTCTAAAATCTTCTGGGACAATTATTGCAACAAAGCTTTCTAGGATGCGTCACATAGCAGGGCAATTCGCGTTTTTACTTTGCTTTCAAAAGTGTAATTTTCTACTACAGTTATAGTTATTAATAACATAATTATAGCAGGCTGGGTCTGGAGTGGAAAACAACTGTAATTCACCTGCAGCTCCTGAAGGGCTTGCAAAATTAAAACATGGTGATACCGGTTTTTACTGGACAACTGGACATTCAGAGCAATGATGTCATCATGTTTGGAAGTATTCTGTCATAAACGTGATACTAAAATGAAACAAGGACAGTTTGTAGATTAACAAATTGTTCACGCATGGCAGTGGTTCGTCGATTACGTTTTGGTAGATCGTACAATTCGAATACACTAGTTCAACTCCTTGTCAAGTCAAACCAATGACTTAAAATTGATACTTGTTGCTTGCTAGCCAGGCACCCAGCATTACTAGGATATGGCAAGGACTGGTTGGCCCCATGTCAGGATAGTGTGACTGAGTGGAATATCAGGTCATGGTACTGGCGAACTGGTATCCTAGTGGGGCAGCACTATCACTCGCTTTGAGTGCACACTGTCACAAGTCGGTATCCATCCTGATATGATCATAGATGGTGCCAGGACGTACAACTCCAACAACCAGCCAATTTTATCCTGTGAACAATGTTCTTAATGCTATATTAATACATTTCAGTCATATTTAGAAAAATTCCAAACCCCAAATATATGGTCGCATAAAAGACTTGGCAAACTATGTAGTATTGCCACCACATGTACGTGACAGGCGCGGGTAGCCTCTGCACTTCCCACATTGCATGTACGAACATACACCCCGGACGCCATGACCGAGTCAGTAAATGCAAGCACTTCCTTCCCATGTGGCAGGTTGTTGGAACCACGACAGAGCCAACTCGATCTGTGAGTGGGGCAGCACTATAAAGTCACCATCAGTCTGCACGGTGCGAAGTCGCTACCCATCCTCACGTGACCTTAATTGTCGCTTTGGAAAAAACAACCCAACAAACAATACAAACAGCAATATACAAACATTTCAAATCCTAAAGCAACAATTATATTACAACTGATAGATACCAAAGTCACACGCCAAATGTTCAGATCCAATTTATATTAAAATTAAAACTCTTGACATGGACGATGTGAATATCTCATCGGAGATCGAGTAGAGGAAGTTGTGTGGATTATCAGAGTTGTACATTTTGTTCGTCTTTGTTGCTGCTGTGTCAATGGCCTGTGTCTGAGTGCGCATGCGCAGATGGGTCTTTTTCCTGTTCATGTGAGTAAGTGCCCCCCACTCAGCTTGTCTATATGTGCATATATAGTGGAACACCCACTAAGACGGCCATATTAATCTCTGCACACAATTAAACCCGAAGTCACACATCCCAACCATTTGTGACTGGACCCAAAAGTCGCACATTGAGTGCTAGCCAAGCGGAGGTTGCTTAGGATTTATGATCAATTTACTGATCATGTTTTTATGTCAATGGATGTGTCCTAATGAATGTTGCACAATCCCATAGTTTTGAGCTCCTTTTACAGTTTGTTTGTTGTTTGTTGTTTTACGTCCTTGAAACATCTAAGGTCATATCAGGACGGGTACCGACTTGTGAGAGTGCACTGCACACTCATGGCGACTTTATAGTGCTGTCCCTCTGGGAAACCAGGCCACTGGCACCATGTCCTGGTATCCCACTCAGTCACATTATCCTGACACTGAGCACACCAGTCCTTGCCCTATCCTAATAATGCCGAGTGCCTGGCTAGGAAGCGACAATTTTAAAGTCATTGGTTTGACACGACCAGGGTTCGAACCCACGACCCCCCGATCTACCAGCAACGGAGACCGACGCTCTAACTCATTCGGCCATCCGGTATGGCCTTTTACAATTAATATAAATATTATAGATATATATTATATATTATATATTAGGGTTATTAGTATGTCTTAATTTAGTTTGAAGTAACTTTAACTTTTTCTTTTTTTTGTTGATGGCTGGATTTATGCTGCCCATAGCGATTAAGTCTAATGACTTGTGTTCGCCGCTAGACAATAGTCTTGTGACTCCCCTTGTTTTGATCACGTTCAGTTGTGTAGCTAGGGATAACTTAAAAGGGTTAACTTTGGAGATTTAAAAAATGAGAACATGCAAGATGCATGGACATCATAAGATTCAGCAGTGACAGGTTCTATGAAGCTGGTTTGGTATTTCTTCGGTATTCTCTGCAGCAATAACCGTTTAATAAGTGAACCACTATCTAATTGGGATGCTTCTTTGTTATTTATCACCTGCGGGTTTCCACCCGCCATTTTGTCAGCCAATAATTGGCTCCCAGCACTTTCCCATCTGGCACTTTTATCAGCCGGCACTTTGGCCAATCAAATATATCCCTGCACAATGATCGAGAGTGTACGCAGTCACACAGCCACACACACGCACACTAACACATGCACACTAACGCGTACACACTTGTACACACATGCATACACACATTCTGGCACACACACATACCACACACACCCTAGCACATGCCAAGATAATCTATTGGCATATAAGTGCCGGGTGACAAAAGTCCGAGCTGCGAATGTGTTGGTTGGAAAATAGAAGGTGGCAAATCACAGGTGACAAATGTCGGGACAGCAATTTGGTTATGAATGATCAAATCTAGGTTGGTTGGTTGTTAGAGTGTTACGTCTTGGATACAGTTAAGGTCAGGACGGGTACCGACTTGTGACAGTACGCACTCATGGCGACTTAACAGGTTTTTGGGGGGACACCAGGTCACCAGCACCATCACCCAATATCCCACTCAGCAACATTATCCTGACACTGAGCTAACCTGTCCATGCCTATCTTATTAATGTCAAGCGCTGGACTAGGAAGCGACAAGTATCAATTTTTAAGTAAATAATTTGATTTGATCAAGGTTCGAACCAGTGGGTTCGAATCCTTCGTTCTACCAAAACGGGAGATGGGCGCTCAACTCATTCGACGATTCCCTCTGGTCAAATCTAGGTGAAGTGTTTGATTTTGAAGATGTGACACGTTCTTTGGGTTATGCAGTCTAACTTAGTGCGTTGGTTGTGAGGTGAGTTTGGCGGGAGGAGCCTGGCTGTGTCCCCCCTCCGACACCTCGTGGCTGAGCTATGAGTGCTTTCCCCAGAATGTGCTCCACAAGGAAATGATGCATTATGTACAGCTGCTGGCAGACACGAGCCACAGCAACCTGATCCGTCAGGCTGCCCTGGTTAAGCACATACACACGCACTCAGGTCCTTCTTCTGTATACAACTAATCCCATCATGCCTCCCACCTCCACCCTACATGCGTCAATACCCTGCAGTCAACTCCCAGAAGGATAGCAAGTACTGTATCACAGCCGTATAGACCGTTTCCGGTGAGCATGCACACTCAGCTGAAACTCGGGTTGTAGGTCAATTATGGGAGTGAGTACTAAGATTGTATAGAGCTATTACTTAAATTTGCCCTGCATAGCTCACCCGGAGACAAACAAACTCTCAATATTTCTAATCACTGACACCGGAAAATCCTTGCTTAGTTTTTTAGTTCATGCAACTGAACATGTTGGGAGAGTGCAGAGGTATGTAATGTATGAATGGCATCATAGGTGGGATTTTCTCATCACATTTTCTAGAGGAGTTCCCCACACACAGTGGAATCTAGGGGAACTATCACTAGGGCAGCCACATACAGTTCTCAATTACACATTTAAAGTATATTAGTCTACATGATCTAAGACCTTATTCACACAAAAGTAGCTTATTAGGATAAATAGGCATTTGAACTATATATTTACCACTTTAGATTGCAAATTCTGACATTTCTCTCTATAGGGTTGTATATAAGCCCTGTCAGTGCCGCTGGACTAACTACAACAAAGCAGGAGAAAGGAACTTCATCAGTTTCCCTCTCCATCCTCAGTTGCACGATGTTAAAAAACAGGCAAAGGTGCGCTTGGAGAGCATTTTTGTCGGAGTACGGTTTCTCTCTTCATGGCCTATATCACTTCACTTTGAAGGGCAATAACACGACTAACACAACTTTATTTAGTGTTTTTACTTAAATGGGCAATAACACGACTAACACAACTTTATTTAGTGTTGTTACTTAAATGAGCAATAACATGACTAACACAACTTTATTTAGTGTTGCTACTTAAATGGGCAATAACACAACTAACACAACTTTATTAAGTGTTGTTACTTAAATGGGCAATAGAACAACTAACACAACTTTATTTAGTGGTGTTACTTAAATGGGAAGTAACATGAATAACACAACTTTATTTAGTGTTATTACTTAAATGGGCAATAACACGACTAACTCAACTTTATTTAGTGTTGTTACTTGAATGGGAAGTAACGTGACTAACACAACTTTATTTAGTGTTGTTACTTAAATGGGAAGTAATGTGACTAACACAACTTTATTTCTTGTTACTTAAATGGGCAATAACACGACTAACACAAATTTATTTGTTGTTACTTAAATGGGCAATAACATGACTAACACAACTTTATTTAGTGTTGTTACTTAAATGGGCAATAACACAACTAACACAACATTATTTAGTGTTGCTACTTAAATGGGAAGTACAAATAGTGAAGGGGGAGGGGCGGATAGGCAGAAGGAGGAACTGGACAGGGTAAAAATGGTGAAGGGGAGTGCGAAGTGCACTGTAGCAGTGTTGAGTGCAGAGTGACGTCAGGTGGAGAGAGGCAAGCGAGGAAAGCTAAGAATAGACCAGCTTCATGAGAAAATTACCCATGTTAGCCTCGGGCCAACATGCACAATTCGCCACACTCGGCTGCAGAAAGAAACCGGAAAGAAAGACATAGAGGAATATTGATTCAGAGCTGAGGTAATTTCTTCTCTCAGTTCTAATAATAATGCCAATGATGTGGACATTTTAGATCTGAAACCATATTGGCTGCTACACAAGGTATCGTGTTTATCAATAAATGCTTCCAGTCTACTATTGAACAGTTTTTCTAATATTTTTTTTAAACTGTGGCAAAAGTGATATCGGTCTATAATTAGTGAAAATGCTGTTATCTTCTTTTTTAGATATAGGAATTACTTTAGCGACTTTCATTTTATTTGGAAAAGCTCCATTCTTAAAGGAGCTGTTACATATATAGGTAAATGGTTTGACAATGTAATATATTACTTGTTTGATGATGCTCATATCTATGTTATCATATCCCATTGACTTGTTGGTCTTACAATTATTGACCACTTTAATGATCTCATTCTCGTCTACCCCTGCTAAAAACATTGAATCAAGATTTTGTGTTTTTAAAAAGTCCAGTACATCTATATTTTTGTTATGCGCTTTAATATTTTTTGCTAAATTGGGGCCTACATTGACGAAGAAGTCATTCAAACCATTCGCTATGGCCTTTTTATTTGTAATAGTTTCTCCATTTGTCTTTAACTTATTTGGGTAAGGAGAATGTTGTTCTCTTTTCCTTATAACAGTATTTAATATTTTCCAAGTTCCTTTTATGTTATTTCTTTGTTGACCCAATAGCTTATTATAATAGATTTGTTCAATATCTCTTAGAATTTATGTCAATTTATTTTTATATGTTTTATACTTGTTTTCCGCACTCTTTGTTCTACATCGTAGATAATTTCTGTATAAGTTGTTCGATTTTTGCATGCATTACGAAGACCGTTAGTAATCCATGGTTTTGTTTTGTTACTGAACTCTTTAGCACACACTTTTTTGATCAGACAATATTTATTGTATAGGCCAACAAATGTTTTTATAAAATTATCATAAGCACTATTTGCATCATTTGTATCCATGACACCATTCCACTCTTGTAATAATAGATAATCTTTCAATGCAGTGATACAATTTTCATCCGATGTTCTCATAAGGGTATATTTCTTATTAGAAGTTCTATTTATATCTAAATATTTACATATGGCAAATATAGGTAAATGGTCACTGATGTCACTTATATGTAATCCACTGCTAATGTTGTGATCCAGTTCATTAGCGAATATGTTGTCAATTAGGGTAGCACTGTGGTCTGTTATCCTAGTTGGTTTACCTATTAATGCATAGAGCCCTACACTGAACATCATGTCCACAAATGCTTTTGTTCCTTTGTTATCATTATATTTTAGATGGTTAATATTAAGATCACAGCACAGAAAGAGTGATTTTCTTTTATTTACATGTTTTATTATCATTTCAATTTGGTAAATGACGGTTTGTAAATCTGAGCCTGGTGTTCTATGTGTACAATTTACAATCACATTCCGTCTGTTATTAATACAGAGTTGAACCGAGATGCTATCCATTATGCCAATAACAGTCAAAGACATAACATTTATGACCTTATAATCTATGGAATTATGTACATATATAGCAACTCCACCTCCTTTTCGATTTACTCTTGCAATATGATTCAATGTATAGCCCCTAGTTTTAGTAGTCTCTTGACTGTCCTTCACTTCCAGCCATGTTTCTGATATTGCAATAATGTCAAAATTAATACTTATTTCATTAAATAAATTCTCAATTTTAGTAAAGTTTACTTTTAAGATTCTTGCATTTAGATGTATAAACGATATGTTGTTTCTCATATTACTATTACTGTGACTACATTCATCTATTGTAAGGTATTTACTGTTTGTATTGATATTTTTATAAAAAGATTTGTTTGGGTCGATATCTTTTTCAAAGTCACACTCATTATAATCATTTATACTATATGGTTCAAAGTTTAATCCTGAACACTTACTATATATATTTAGTAATTTATCATGTATACCTTTGTTGATAAGTTTGAATTCATTGTCCTCAACATTTTGAAAAGGGAATATATTTTTGCAATTTGTACAGTACCAATTTTGATTATATTTAGCTATGCAGCTTATTTGACATTTAGTAAGCTTAGTACATAGTCTGTGTATCCGATGTTGGCATCGTGCACATTCTATTGAGTGATTCTGAACTTCAATATTGCAAATTCCACAGAAATTATTTTGTTGCGACATAATGTTAAACATAATACTCAATGGCTAATATAGGTCCTATGATAATACATTATTATTTATAATACAAGTCCAGATCTTTAATTTTGGCTTCATTCCACCCAGGTTGGAATAGGTCATCTGGCGATTCAATGATTTTCTTCACATCATTTCCATTTTCATTCATTGTACAAAATATCCTGCCATCAATCGTCCATACACTGTTGATAGATGTGTCGTTTATCATAATCCGGGTGATCGTAGCTCACATAGGTGTCAGGTCATCGTTTATGTACACATTACGTCTGTCCGCATCTTTCAGTTTTCGCTTATTTTTCATCATCTTCGTCTTCAAATCTTGCCTCACAAACTTCAGAATTATGGGCTTTGCACTCCCCTGTTGAACAGGGAGTCTGTGGCTGACACTTATATCATCGTCTGTTAATTGTATGCCAATGTCTGAAGCAAGTTGTTTTACTAATTCGTTGGTCTTCTCATTTTGCTTTTCTTCAACGCCACATATTCTTACATTATAGCTTCTATTATATTGTTCGATTTTGTCAAGCTCAAACTTTTGCACTTGTACATTAACTTTCAGTGAATTTATCTCTTTAGTGGCCTTGTCTATTCTCTCCGTATCCAACCGTCTGTTTTCAGTCACACTTTCCCACATTTGACTGGTTGCTGCAGTGACCACAACAGTAACAATGTTCATGATTAATGGCTGGATGGCTGCAACAACATGAGACATAACCTCCCCGATCATAGCCCCATCGACAGTATTGCTAGATGATTTACAGCGTTTGGTTGATTTCTGCAGTTTGGCATTATATTCCTTCACTGCTGCATTTATTGCTGCATTAACTACTTCGTCCATGTCTATATTTTCTACGTCTTCCTTATTACTTTCCTTATTTAGGACAGCGTAATTATTTTTCGCCGCCATGTTCGTACCAGACACGTTAATGTTATTTTTCATGAACTAATTTGGTATTCAAAGCACAACGTCAAAACCCAATCAAATGTTGCGTGAAAATATGTACCACGCATTCTCCCACTGTAGTGAAATGATATATATGCAATATATCCATTTCGATATCGCGATTCAATTCGGAATATACTGTAAATTTATCGGCCTCTACTTACCTGTTTGTCAACAGGTCATGAAGCATTGTTACTTAAATGGGCAATAGCATGACTAACACAACTATATTTAGTGTTGTTACTTAAATGGGAAGTAATGTCACTAACACAACTTTATTTAGTGTTGTTACTTATATGGGCAATAACATGACTAACACAACTTTATTTAGTGTTATTACTTAAACGGGCAATAACACGACAAACAACTTTACTTAGCAGTATTACTTAAGGGGACAGTAACATGAGTAACACAACATTACTTATCCACAATTATCATGATAAATTGGGATTGGTGATGATGTGTATAACGTGACACATCCTTTTCTCTAGCAGTTATTTAGGTTTCTTTGGGGACATTAGTTGCTTAAACGCGGGGAAATTTCAATCACAGTCAAATGATCTTCCTCATTCCACGTCTACTTGTCCCTTGTCCTTTGCTAGTAGTGCTACTCACCAGACTAGGTAGCGACAGGTATACATTTTGAAGTCATTGCTTTGACTCAGCTAGGGTTCGAACTCAGCGGTTCAATTTCCACGACCTACCAAACGGCAGGCGGACACTCAATGCATTCGGCCATCCCGTCTGGTATTTACAGTCCAAATATCTCCAAAGTTAGGCATTTAAGATAAAACTAATTCAACCTAAACTGAGGATTACAACGAATATTTGAATGTATTTATCTCAGAAAATGACAAACTCTAAAACAATCGGACTGTGCAAATTTAACAACAGACAATTTTGAGAAGAACTACTGTATTTACCCCAACAAATAATAGCCACCCCCACGTGACATGGAGAACCCGACCCCGCCATTTGAGGGGAAATGAGGCATGTCCGCATGCGTGTCATTAACACTGCATTTTGAATGGGCGCGGGAGAATGAGTCTCCTGAACAAGCCGTTCGTTAGTGGGCTGCCAACTACTGACAACCCTCGGACATGAGCCCGCCTATTTGTGAATGGAGCAGGTGTCTGCCCGTGCTGTATCACAAGGGAGAGGTAAGCAGGTGAATGTGCCCCGCTACATCCCAAGCATTCTCAGAAGTCCTTATAATAAACCATTCCCATGGCATATGTAGACTAAGCTGAAACGCGGGTTGTGGGCCAACTCTAGAGTGCACTCTCTAATACTATGTGTTTATATAGAGTTATCACTTAGCACAATTATTAGTGAAGCCTCCTGTACATACATGTAGTACTAGTAGTCTGCACTGACATCTCAGGTATGGAGCCACATAGACAGGTAGGCGTGGATAGGGTGATGGCATCAGGGGGCCTCGGTGGCACCGTGGTATAATGGTAAGCACACTGGCCGCGAATGCAAGATATGTGGGTTCGATTTCTGCTCTAGGTGCAATATTTCACATTTGAAGTCATTGACACCAAACTGGGACTTGAGCACGGGAGAAGCCTTCCAAAAGTGAGCGATAATCGGGGAGCAGTGGCTGTTCGTCTTGAGGTGTCACAGTGTAGTGCTGAACTCATCAATCTTATAAGGAGGCTATGTACACTCTACTGACATTTTATTGGATTCATGTAGAGTTATGTGCACCGGTTGCTGATGTTTTTAAGCAATAGACGATTTCCACAACCAACCCGCATTTTGATTGGCAATGGGATGATACCAGCTGATTGTACAGCATGTTTTCAGGAAAATGTTATAGAGGATTTCCACTGCCAACCCATGTTCTGATGACAGTGGGAAGAATTAATGTTGTCGATCGCAATTCCCTGTGGAGCATGCTCCATGGAAAAGGTCTTATAGATGATTTCGACTGCTATTCTGCCCTTTGATAGCAGTGGCAAGAAGTAATGTCCTGGATAGTAGTTCATTGTGCCTGCTCAATGGAAAATAACTGACAAAATGGTGCTTTAGAGATAATGAGGACTGAAGCTGTGTAACTGCATGATAGAAAAGGAGATATAACAATATTATTTTCAATATATCTCAGTGAAAAATGCCAGTTGAGAAACAGTTGTGAAAAATACCAGTTGAGAAACAGTTGTGTATGATATCCTTTTGTAGATAGAACATTTTTACATCCAATTCGGTCACTTTGTCAGATAGAACCTTTTTATAGTAAGGTCACAATTTTTATTAGGTCATATCTGGAGAAAATTAGGGTCATATTATGTGGGTTGTGGTTACTTTGTTTACTTGCTATCATGTGCATTAGCTTCACGGGTTTAAACTAGCATCGAACAATGCTTAAGCCCCGGTGTAAATGTAGAATATTGCCCCCTACAGTTCTCCTTCAGGCATTAGTATTCGGATATAAAAGTGGGAGGGGCAATCATATCAGCATATATCTACGTAACAATATCTCCTTGGCAAACCGTTGCTTCCTATAACCACCATCCTAAATGAAGGCTGGTCTGGTTAATTTCGTTTTATGTTCTAGCTACATCTAAGGACGTATCATGATGGGTGCATACTTGTGAGAATGTGCATTTAGGGTGACTTTATAGTGCGTCCTCGCTGTGATATAGATGTCACACTCAGTCACATCATCCTTGCCCTATCCTAGTAATGCAGAGTACCAAGCCAAGTAGTGACACATATATATTTAGTAAGTGATTAGTTTGACTCAGCTGGGGATTGATCCCACGACCTCCGACACGGGTAGCGAGCACTCTACTGCGCTGTCCTGACCATACTTCAGGGCATCATAACACTTGTGGGTAGTTTTTTTACCCTACGTAAGTTGGGAGTCTAGCTTTTCTCGATACGGTAATATACTACCAGGAAATAATTACCCCGGTCTTTATCATGACAACACATGTCGGACTTGGTCGGTTGTTGGAGTTTTAGATCTTGGCAACATCTAAGGTCATATCAGGATGGGTACTGCCGCATGACATTGAGCACTAATGACAACTTTATAGTGCTGCCACACTGTGAGACCAGCCTGCTAACACCATGAGCTGATATCCAACTCAGTCACGTTATCTTGACACTGAGCCAACCAGTCCTTTCCCTATCCTATTAATGCCGAGCGCCTGGCTCGGAAGCGACAAGTATCAATTTAAAAGTCAGTATCCCTACCCCCTTGGCAGAGTGATTCCGGTCTAATATTGATACTGGGTAAGAAGCAGAGGAGGCAATATTGTGCTGTTATGCTGCTTTCCTCTCCTTGTGTTCAACTGGTTGAATCAGGGGGTGGGCATTCATTGGCTGGGCCTGCTGGGGGTGAAGAAGGCAGTGAAGCCCACACCCACACCCACACCCACACCCACACCCACACCCACACCCACACCCACACCCACACCCACACCCACACCCACACCCACACCCACACCCACACCTACCCCGATGTGCAACCAATCACGCCACACCTCTGCCTCGCCCTCCTCTCCTACCCTAATTGGTTCGCACCAACCACCAATCAACTTCCAACCAATCAGGGGACGCCATTCCACAACACATCCATCTACCGAATTGCATCCCTTAAAGGCCTAAGTCCTCAACAGATTGCCACCCTCTCCACACTGAGTTTGTATCCACCCACACATCTACATGATTGGCTTTTCCGCACACCCACCAACAGACATTTGATTTATATCTAAATTATTATACAGAGGATTTCGATCCCCCTTTACATAATAAGCTTGTTATCTAACCAACGATATGGCCCTCACAAAACAGGGCTACCTCAACACACACATTGGTTTATATCACAATCATTTCAATTCATATTATGGCTCACTGCTAATATTCATGTCTACTCTGCTTGATGCAATCCATCTCGGCATGCTGTCCTGTGTATGCAGCATGAGTAGGTACCTCATTACCCTGTAATCATAAGTCTTATGTGTATAATGACAAACATCCAGCTGAATATCCACATGCATTTTAATCTGTTTCATGTCTGAATTTCACAAGGGATAAGATTGCATCACTTCTTGAAGATTTATATTGCCTATCATCGATAAGTCTGAATAGACTTGTTTTCATCATTAGACAGTTTGTCGATAGAAAGCCAGAGCCTACACTTTTACTGGGTGGTTGAAATCCAAATTGTCATTTTAGATTAGAAGTCCGACCTAGAAAAAGTCAGACACTCTAACCACTCCGGCCACTCCACTAATGTCAGATTCTTGCTCAGCTTTGATCATCAATAGTATGGTCTGCATGCAATGAAGTCATATTTCTTCTGAACTTCTGGTTTCCCGTTCCCTGTGCCGCACTGGCAATATGTAGAACATCACGTTGGCAGAGGCCAAAGAAACTAGCCGGACATGCTGTAGCGAGGAACGGTTACGGCAATATGAGATAAGATAAATCAGATCATCGTCAGTAAATTTACTATGCATCTCCAACTTGAATTTGGGGGTGGCTTGTAACCTTACAACGGTTACTGGTTGCAGAACTGCAACATTAATGGAGAGGCTCCAGATAAATCAGCCCAATCTTTGTTTGAAGACTTAACTTCAGTAGGGAGTGTTGTAGAAGCTGGGGACATCTTTACAACATTGTAACGGTGAAGCGTTGAGGCGGCCCAGAATCTCTTCGGTCCGGCGGTAGTTGAGCGGTAGTTGGCACTTGTATCCAGTCGACAGCAGCAAGGGTTTCGAGGAAGGGCAGGTAAAGATGGGTGCAGCGGTGGTTCCAGCAACGAGAACAAAGAGAGAGAAAATGTAAAGGTACAGGGCCCCACCCAAGCACACAACTGCCCTGGTCAGGGAGAGGAGTATGCCTGGGAGAAAAAGAATAGGGTAGAGTATACGAAAGAGAAATGAGGATAGTTGAGTCAAAGGACCATGTCTATCTGCTCTATGGCGACCAACCAGCGAGCCATAAACACGGACAGAGTAAGAGTAGAAAGTGAAATGCCAGCGGGCCCCCCTCCTCCTGGAACTCTTTTCAGACATATCAAGGAGGAGCACAGCCGACGGAGAGGAGATAGAGAGAGGTGTGGACAGAGTGTGTGCCTCTCCAATCTACTTACCATGCTTTTATCCACAAAAAAAAAAGTTGCGTGAGAAGATGCCAGTCATTTCCAGTTACAACTTCTGGGAAAGATACTCTGCACTTAATATGCGGTCAGGAAGCCGCGTCCGCTTTGACTCGCAATATAAATAGTGCAAGACTAGAAGGAAGTGAGGGAAGGATGAGGAAGGTAAGAGTGGGCTTGTAGCAGTGTGTGTAAGAGTGTGTGTATGAGTAAGAGTGAAGGCGGGCGTGTGTGTCTGAGTGTCTATCCGATGGTCTGTAGGGCTGAGTAGAAGTATGTATCATGTGTGTATGCGCGTAACTGGGCATAGTTGAGTATAGTGGAGGCTAATATAGTTGAACGTAGTTGAACGTAGTTGAACGTAGTTGAACGTAGTTGAACGTAGTTGAACGTAGTTGAACGTAGTTGAACGTAGTTGAACGTAGTTGAACGTAGTTGAACGTAGTTGAACGTAGTTGAACGTAGGTGAACGTAGTTGAACGTAGTTGAACGTAGTTGAACTTAGTTGAACATAGTTGAACGTAGTTGAAAGTAGTTGGACGTAGTTGGATGTAGTTGGACGTAGTTGAACGTAGTTGAACGTAGTTGAACGTAGTTGAACGTAGTTGAACATAGTGGCATCCATACTTCTCCATCATGCTAACTTGGTAATAAATAATGTAGGTGGGCCGTGAGTTCCGATTTAATCTTTGGAAATGTTCAAAAGAGTGCTATATTAGAGGCTAACATACTATGGCGAAGTCTCCATACTCTTAATGTACTCTTGCATGCTCTAGCATACTATAGCATACTTTAGTGTACTTTAGCATATTTGCACGTAGTTGAATGTAGTTGACCGTAGTGGAGGCTAATGTACGTTGAACGTAGTTAAATGTACCGGCATCCCTGCCATAAAGTATTTATCTGTACCAAAACCTGCTGCACCTTAATGTTTTTCACCGTAGTTTAACGTACATACACCACATTTGACCCACGTTAATCTATCCTATGTTCAACAACGTTCAACTACGTTCACTAACATGTATGTGACCAGGGTTTGAGAGTGAGTGCAGGCGTATATGGTTGAATGTCTATGCGACTGTTTGCAGGATTGTGTGTCGAAGTGTGCATGATAGTGCTTAATGTTTTATATGAGTGTTTTATGTGAGTGTGTAGGAGTGCATTTGTTAGTGCATCGAAGTGTATGTCTGTGGTTGGGAGTGTGGATGAGAATGTGCATAGACGTGTGTGTATGTGTGCAATAAGGTGTGCAGAGGTGCCCAGCCATGTGTGTAGTCGTGTGTGTAGGTGTGTATGTGGGAATGTGTGTATAATTCTATGTGCATGAATGTGTTTGTATGAGTGCGTGTAAGCATGTACCTATGAGTGTGTGTATGAGTATGCTTGTGCAATATTGTATGCATGGGTGCGTGAATGAACGTGTGCATGAGTGTGTGTAGGCGTGTGTGAGGGCATACATGAGTGTGAAGGCATGTATAAGAAGTGTGCATGTGTGTGTGTAGGCGTGTGTGAGGGCGTGCATGAGTGTGAAGGCGTGTATAAGAAGTGTGCATGAGTGTGTGTAGGCGTGTGTGAGGGCATGCATGAGTGTGAAGGCGTGTATAAGAAGTGTGCATGTGTGTGTGTAGGCGTGTGTGAGGGCGTGCATGAGTGTGAAGGCGTGTATAAGAAGTGTGCATGAGTGTGTGTAGGCGTGTGTGAGGGCGTGCATGAGTGTGAAGGCGTGTATAAGAAGTGTGCATGAGTGTGTGTAGGCGTGTGGGAGGGCGTGCATGAGTGTGAAGGCGTGTATAAGAAGTGTGCATGTGTGTGTAGGCATGTGAGAGGGTATGTATGTTTGTGTATAAGTCTGTCTATGAGTGTGGGTATGATTGTGTGTAGGCGTGTGAGAGTGTATGAATGCATCTGTGAGTGTGTGTATGATTGTGTCCATGAGTGTGCTTATGAGACTGTGTAGGAGTGGGTGTACGAGTGTGTATGTGCATGTGTGTGTATGTGTGCGTGTCTGTAGGTGTGTATGTGCTTGTTTATGTGCGTGTGCACATGTGCATAGGTGTGTGCATGTGTGTGCGTGTGTGTATGTGTGTGTTGGAGTGTGTGTAAGTGTCTTATGAGACTGTGTAGGAGTGTGTGTACTAGTGGGTGTTGGAGTGTGTGCAAGTGTGCTTATAAGACTGTAGGAGTGAGTGTACAAGTGGGTGTTGTAGTGTGTGTAAGTGTCTTATGAGACTGTGTAGGAATGGGTGTAGGAGTGGGTGTTGGTGTGTGTGTGTGTGAGTGTGAGTATGAGTGTGCTTATGAGTCTGTGTAGGGGTGAGTGTACAAGTGGGTGTTGTAGTGTGTGTAAGTGTCTTATGAGACTGTGTAGCAATGGGTGAACGAGTGTGTGTTGGTGTGTGTGTGTGAGTGTGAGTATGAGTGTACTTATGAGACTGTGTAGGAGTGAGTGTACGAGTGGGTGTTGTAGTGTGTGTAAGTATCTTATGAGATGGTGTAGGAGTGTGTGTATGAGTGGGTGTTGTAGTGTGTGTGTGTGTGAGTGTGAGTATGAGTGTGCTTATGAGACTGTGTAGGAGTGAGTGTACAAGTGGGTGTTGTAGTGTGTGTACGTGTCTTATGAGACGGTGTAGGAGTGAGTGTACGAGTGGGTGTTGTAGTGTGTGTAAGTGTCTTATGAGACGGTGTAGGAGTGTGTGCATGAGTGGGTGTTGGTGTGTGAGTGTGAGTATGAGTGTGCTTATGAGACTGTGTAGGAGTGAGTGTACAAGTGGGTGTTGTAGTGTGTATAAGTATCTTATGAGACGGTGTAGGAGTGCGTGTACGAGTGGGTGTTGTAGTGTGTGTAAGTGTCTTATGAGACGGTGTAGGAGTGTGTGTACGAGTGGGTGGTGTAGTGTGTGCAAGTGTCTTATGAGACTGTGTAGGAGTGTGTGTACGAGTGGGTGTTGTAGTGCATGTAAGTGTCCTATGAGACTGTGCAGGAATGGGTGTACGAGTGGGTGTTGGTGTGTGTGTGAGTATGAGTGTGCTTATGAGACTGTGTAGGAGTGAGTGTACAAGTGGGTGTTGGAGTGTGTGTGCGTGTGTGAGTGTGAGTATGAGTGTGTGAGTATGAGTGTGTGTACGAGTGGGTGTTGTAGTGTGTGTAAGTGTCTTATGAGACGGTGTAGGAGTGTGTGTATGAGTGTGTGTTGTAGTGTGTGTAAGTGTCTTATGAGACTGTGTAGGAGTGTGTGTACGAGTGGGTGTTGGTGTGTGTGTGTGAGTATGAGTGTGCTTATGAGACTGTGTAGGAGTGAGTGTACAAGTGGGTGTTGTAGTGTGTGTAAGTGCCTTATGAGATGGTGTAGGAGTGTGTGTACGAGTGGGTGTTGTAGTGTGTGCAAGTGTCTTATGAGACTGTGTAGGAATGGGTGTATGAGTGGGTGTTGGAGTGTGTGTGCGTAAGTGTGAGTATGAGTGTCCTTATGAGACTGTGTAGGAGTGAGTGTACAAGTGGGTGTTGTAGTGTGTGTAAGTGTCTTATGAGACTGAGTAGGAGTGTGTGTACGAGTGGGTGGTGGTGTGTGTGTGGGTAGGTGTGATGATGATGGTCCTGGTGGAGCGATAGGAAGAACTAGGAGTGCGAATGAGAAACTAGAAATATAGTTGAACAAGGCGGTTGTAAGAGGATAGTGGGAACACGATCTATGATCACGTAAATTTCATTGGCAATGTCAGCATAAGCTGAACGATGCCTCAGTTGGAGGGTGTGTGTATGGGGGGGGGGGGGAGGAGGGGGGCGTGGAAGTCGACCATTCACAAAGCGGGGGAAAAGAGGACAGATACAGGGAAAATAAGAAAAAACTAGCTCGTGGAATATAATCGTGCATACACTGTAGGGATGTATTACTGCGCTCTAAGATTACCTGTGGACAGTGAGTATAACTGGTACTCTTATTTCATTTGCACTTTGGCGAAGTCTTCACCGAAATGCAGTATTCATGGAGTTGATACTGAATATCAAAGACAACTTGAAAAACTACACAAATAAATATATATATATTACAGTAAAACCTCTCTAACCGACCAACTCCATACATCGAGCACTCCCCTATATCGATCGCTTTATTTGGGTCACAATAATACCATTGCTCCTATTCAGGAGTCTGTACAAGGACAGACGGACATTGCTTTGTGGTTTTACTGCATTTAAATTCTGGGGAACGCAGTCGGTGATCCCATCACACCCGCACCCACCGGCACTGTATTGATCCGCTGGAAAGTAGTCCGGTCAGTGCCCGGATGGAGACGGTAACCAGGTTAGGTGTACGTGGGCCGGGTGTGCAACAGTGATAGGGTAAGCGTGCACGACGTCTGTGCAGTTACACATGAGGAAGGACGTCTTGCCTGACGCAGTCAGTGCCTAGTTCAAATCAAAGCTGGACACTGCATGCGTGTACATTTATGTATTTATTGTATTTCGGTACAATGCCTAACAATCCCATCAATGCTACATTGCTATATGGAGATGTCGCCCCAGGGCGGTAACCGAATACATACGAGCATCTACACTGCACATCGAATCAAACAGCCACCCAGTCAAACCCAGCTAGACAATACCTTTGATGTCACAATATTGTCTACAATTAAATCTTGTTCATCACCATGAATATATATCTGTATGCGTTGTTTATGTTCGGATAATTATGAATTCATATCAATAGTAACTGTTGATATTATACATGGCAAAGCCAATCATGTTAATGTTTTATGGGGTCAGGGCTAGTGGGTCAGTGGGTTAGGTAGTTCGTGGGTTAGCTGGTTAGTGGGTTAGTTTGTTAACAGGTTAGTAGGTTTGCAGGTTAGCAGGTTAGTGGGATAAGAGTTTAGTGTGTTAGACATTTAGCAGTTTAGTGGATAACTGCTTAGTGGGTTAGTTAGTTAGTGGGTTACTGGGTTAGTAGGTTAGTGGATAACGGCTTAGTGGGTTAGTTAGTTAGCGGGTTAGTGGGTTAGTAGGTTAGTGAATAACGGCTTAGTGGGTTAGTTAGTTAGCGGGTTAGTGGGTTAGTAGGTTAGTGGATAACGGCTTAGTGGGTTAGTTAGTTAGTGGGTTAGTAGGTTAGTGGATAACGGCTTAATGGGTTAGTTAGGTAGCGGGTTAGTGGGTTAGTTAGTTAGTGGGTTAGTGGGTTAGTAGGCTAGTGGATAACGGCTTAGTGGGTTAGGTAGTTAGTGGGTTAGCAGGTTAGTGGGTTAGTTAGGTAGTGGGTTAGTGGGTTAGTAGGCTAGTGGATAATGGCTTAGTGGGTTAGATAGTTAGTGGGTTAGCGGGTTAGTGGGTTAGTTAGTTAGTTAGCGGGTTAGTGGGTTAGTTAGTTAGTGGGTTAGTTAGTTGACCTCCCCAGGTGACATATCACATATAAAGTTAAGTGTGAGTAGGTTAATTACACCAGAGAGTCCAGCTAGTTTAGTAGTTAGGATGCTCCCTCCAGAATGGCAGCAATGTGGGTTTGGTTCCCAGTTGAGGCATAATGTTTCCTTTTGTTTGCATAGCGAGTCCCTTCTCCCCCACGGCACCGGTGCAGTGACCAGGATTCTGTACACTCTGTGTGCTGAATGGTAATGATCCTGCCTTGTGTTTGTCATGGAAGCGTACAACCTGGATATTTGTAATTATACATATAAGACTTGTGAGTACAGGGTAACGAGGTACCTGCCCATGCTGCATACACAGAGCAGCATGGTAAGGAGGATTGCGTCAAGGAGAGTAGACAATCTAATGGTTGAGATGTTCCTGCCGGAATGACAAATCCGGATTGAAATATGATAGTCCCTTATGCCCCTGTCACACTACGACGTGACTACGTCAGCGTAGCCACAACGTGAAAATAATGATATCACGTCGAAGTTATCGGCGTAATATGCAAATTGTGGACGTGAATGCCGCGTAGTTGACGTGACCGTAACGTGACCGTAACGTGACCGTAACGTGACCGTAATGTGACCGTAACGTGACCGTAACGTGACCGTAACGTGACCGTAACATGACCGTAACATGACCGTAACGTGACCGTAACGTGACCGTAACGTGACCGTAACCGTGACCGTAACGTGACCGTAACGTGACCGTAACGTGACCGTGACGTGACCGTAACGTGACCGTGACGTGACCGTAACGTGCAAAACGCGGCCCACACGTTGCTCCCACCCGGCCGTCGGCTAGTGACATAACGTGACTCTAACGTCATTTACGCTGCTATAACGATCGCGGAACGTCTACCTAACGTCATTGTCACGTCATCCCGACGTGACGGCGTCACGTCGAGATACGTCGAAAGTTTTGAACAGGTTCAAAACCTCGACGCGCGCCGACGTAACACGACGTAACATGACGTAGCTCGACATCACTCTAACGTCATTATGACGTCATCATAACGTAACCCAACGTACGGCAACGTAATGACGAAAAATTATCACGTTAGGCTCACGTTGGCTCATTACGTCATAGTGTGACAGGGGTTTTAGTTTACCAAACAAAATACCTACTCAGCATGAAGCATTCATTATGGTAATCAGCAGACTGTGACGTCATCACCGACTAACCTCACCCACAATAATCCAGTTAGAAAGTATGGTTTCTATGAAACCAGATTATTGAAAACAGTAGCTTAATAAATGCTTAAAGCTGCTTAAGGCAGTGAAGGCTTCAGCTTTTGTAAATCACTTACCTAGATTTGATCCTAAATATGCGGCATGAGATGCAGCCATGAAACATGTATTGTCACTTAAGGGTGCTACGTTAATTTAATGGAAGCTGTCAGCGCTGAAACATTCATGCACATACTAACATAGAGTTCTGCACGTTTTCACTTCAAATATCTCAAACGCTAATCTGCACACGTAATGAATGGTACTTACACAGGTTTGGGGTGAGTCGCAACATTGCATCAGGCAGCCGATATCGGCTAATCTTTTAGCACACTCGACTAAGGATGGCAAAGATGTGGGTTTTATCTTCACAGTTTCACCGTCCTGAAATGATCTTAGATGTTGCTAGGACGAACAATTCCAACAAACAAACTCCGCTCACTTCCCACAACAAATACAACCCTGAAATAGAATTTTCTGTGCCCCCCCACAACAAATCACTAGGTAATTTCTCTCCCTCCACTCAAATCTCCCACAGCCGCACTCCACCGCTACCCTCTAACACCCTCTACGTCCACAGTCCCTCTCAAAACTTCTCCACTCCTTCGAGCCAACTTCCCCTCTCATGCCCTTCGCAACTACTCCCAACCCCATCACCAACTCTGCCCCCACTGCCCCAATCATTATTCTCCCACCCTTCCCACCACTTCCCCCCCTCCCACTCTCCCAACCGCATCACCACCCGTCTGCCCCATTACCACTCCTCTGCCCCCACTTCACCCCCTCACTATCCTCCCACTCTTCCCACCACTCCCCCCCCCCATTACCACCCCGCTGCCCCCACTCCACCCCATCATTACATTCCCACCCTTCCCACCACTCCCCCCTCCCCCCCTTTCCACTCTCCCAACCTGATTACCACCCTCCTTCCTCACTCCACGCTCCGCCCGCTGCCCCCGCCCTCCCACCCTCCGTCCCTCCCACCCGCTCTCCGCCCTTCTGCCCCTCCTTCCTAACCCCCCCCCCCCCCCCGCTCCGCTTACTCCCCATACCCGACCTTTCGGGGAGGTTGTTCCTCTCTATTCGGCACCTGGCCTGCACAATTGCCCGCATTACGGATTGCATTCTAAGGCGCAGTTATCGCGGTAACCGGGATCCCCGTTAGGTGGAGAGTGTTGACCTAGTTTCCGGTTATTGCTTGTACTGATCGGCCCTGGCTTTCCGGGACAGGGGTGGAACCTGCTGGTTCTCTCCACAACCACCGAGGTACACGCCGGGAACCAGTCGAACGGGAGGATGCCTCACTCTTTCCAAGTCTTTGGTTTGACCCCAGCAGGTATCGAACCTATGAATCGCTATGTTGGAAGTGATTGCTCACCCTCACTGCCATCCCACCTGCTCATTATTCTACATGCCTCGAAGACACTCACTAAATTGGACCCCTCTGTTCTAGCCCTTTAGAATCAGAATCAATTTACTATTAATATATGTACTGCACTACTCTGCAGGCTATTACAAAATTACCTTAAAACCCTTAAAATAACAATGTGAAAGTCAGGGCTGGCAGTGTGCCTCTCTTCCTCTTGGTTCTGCTCTTGCTTTTCTCTCTTCTTCTTGGTTTCCTTTTTGTGTTCCTATATCACACTACCAGTACCCTTCTTATATTGTATTTTTCAGCCAGTTTAGTTACATACACATCTGATTGCTCAGTCTTACTAAGTAGAACATGCAAATTATGTGGTCAACCTCACTAGGCAGACACTCTCATTGGTCAACCTCACCTGTCAATCTAGGGTGATGGAGGTGGGAGGGGTGTGGTGATCCATTCGCCCCACCTGCCTCCTCCTGCTGGCCATAGGGGGGGACTGACCCCCCCATCCAAAGCCAACTTCATTTCAGCACATATGAATTATCAGTTTTTACAATATTAGGAGATTTACAACACACTCCTCACTATAAGACCAAGTGGTCTTGATCTCTAATAGTGTTAGGGATCATACAGACATCAAGACATCTGATAAATATTTAACTTGTAGTTACACATTAAACCTGCCAAATGACCCCTCCCCCCCACATCCACATTTGACAAACAACTATTATAACTCAATGACTCGAGACCCACTACCCCTACTTGAGGCCCATTACCACCACTGAATAACTACATCTTCAACCAGCAAGGCACACAATATAAACCACTATACATGCACAACATGGCACTATTTAAAGACTAACCGTTATTAAAACCAAATCTAACTGATATACAAAGACAGCATATGATTTAACCACTAGTGTACATTACTGCACACTCTATCTTGATGCATATACCTTGCACTATGTTGAGTAGCTATGCTGTACACTATGCAGCATAGGCTGCTCCCCCACTTTCGTTTATGTTCAGAATGGGTTGTGCTGCACACAATGCAACACATTCCACTTCCACTATGTACAGACGAAATGCGATCACTCCAACGGCTGAAAGACCAGTGCCCCGGCGCTGACAAAAGATGTATTCAGATGAATAAACAAATATTTACCAAAAAAAACTAAAACCTGTCTCACTGGGCCAGGTGCTGCCCTGGTGGTGGTAGAGAGAAACCTACACCCTCCCCCCTACCTCCTAACACCCTCCTGCCTGCCCCCCACCCCCAGGTCTACCCAGCACGCCCCGTTACTTCACACATCAAGCTAGAAATACCTAGCTGGTCACTTCACATATCGTGCTGGTGTCGGTATTGCAACTTATATGGTATCCCAACTTATACAAAAATCTGTCTAAGAGTAGACAAGCTGCACCCCACCTATGACATACACAAAAGAACCAAAGTGAAATTACTAGAAAATAGGAGAATAATTCATTTGAAAACATTAGCATATAGCTATAGTCAAAACATTAAACTTCTAACAAAACCACAAAGGGCTACTAGAGCAAATAATGCGCCACTAACTAAAGCAGACCAGAAGCCAAATAAAAGCTCATGAGAGAAGCACGCTGGAAATGGCTGCCAAGGTGTGGAATGCCCAAACGGTAAAGGAACGACAAATTCCTGACCTAAAAACTTACAAAAAATATCTGTGCAAAATATGGCTAGGAAACCCCCAATAAGCTGCACTGCAAAGGGGCATGTGATATGTCACGGCCCACCAGCGGGACGCCCAATGGAAGGTAACCATGCCAAAAGTAGCCAGATAACACACCACACAGCTACGTACAAGCCTATGATATGTAAATAGGAGTAGGCTAGTCTAGTAATAAGAGAACAAAATAAATACATATATACCAAGAAAATCCAAAAAAACTAACATAGGCTATTAACCATACCAACCAATTATCTATCTGCTACTGAAATGCAGGCAATCAAATACCTTATCAGCAGCCACTGTGTGGTAAGATAACACCAACACTTGAAAATCCAAACCAACAAATTATATATGCTCTTTCCAGTTGTTAGCATCTAGATATACTTCAGAATGCACTCGATATCATACACAAGTCCAGGTAATCAATTACATTTAAATACACCCATACATTTTTATTCCAGAGTTATTATATCCAGTGGTGATATTTGATGCATAACATTGGCAATTTGACATTAATTACACTCGCACGCAACACATACAGTAGTACACACCTATAACAGGTTGAATATTTATTGACTGATTTAGATATCACTAGAATGGTTTTATATAATCATTTGATTACTATTAGAATGGTCCTATAACAATGACTGAATGATTTAGATATTATTACAATGGTTTTACATCATAATTTGATTATTATCAGCAAAATGTATGTGAGCACAGACGCATGGAAGTGAGTTGGTAATATGATTCTCTGTATTTCTGGATTTTCTGAATATATTGTTTCATTGTTGGTAGAATATATTGTTTCATTGTTGGTAGTTAGGGAATCTTTCATCTTGTGTACAAGCAGTATTCTAGTGCTTCCATTGCTTGTTTTTACAACCCTGTTGTAAACATTGTCTGGACCATTGATTAGTTTTATCCAGAATAGTCTGACTCCTATATGCATGGATGCATACCAGGGTCTAGTTATTTAGACCTCATAATGGTTTTAATATTGGTGTCATGAAAAGGATATTTTTGTTTTAAGGGAATTAATACTCTTATTTTATTTGTGATACAGTCCCAAAAGTCGGAATATTTTACACCTCGTTTATGACCCAGAAAGGCTTTCACATGAGAAGACCCGCACAAACCCGCAGTCAACTTCAGGACACAATTCACATTCACTATTTATAGGAAAATAACGCTGTTATGACAATAATAAAACGGGAATCTGATTACATAGCTGATTGTCCACTCTCCTATCACCATCCATATTCTATCCACCAAATCAGGTTTTGAATGAACTAAAAACTAAAATCAGTGAGTGTCACTGTTGTGGCCATTGTCATAGCGTTCTCCCTATGACTTGTGCCGTAGCGGTTTGTGCATGTTGGCAGAGGCTAATGTGTGTAATTTGCGAACGAGGCAATATCCTTCTCTGCTTTCCTCTGCTCAACTCTCCCACTGATCCATTCACTTGGTGCCCTGGCACCGTGCTGGCAACTTCACTTTCCCACGCACCCACCCTCTTTCTTGGGGGGTGAGTGCTGATCTATCCTGACCTGCTTTCTGTCACTCCGGTGATTGATGCTGAACTGTCACTCGGTCATCTTCGGCCATCAGTCATCCTAATGACTAGAACAACCAGGGTCTCAGTCACCACATGAACTCCAAGGTCTCAGTCACCCGACAAACTCCAGGGTCTCAGTCACCCCACGATCATGATTACCGACCTCCTGTAGGTTTGATTTCTTTTTTTAAATAAATTTCACCTTTAAATTCATATTAACCGGTCTAGGTCTGCTTGGAAGCAGGTAAATATTAACTTGCATGCTGGTTTCCAGGCGGCTTCCCCTATGCCAGTCCCATTTCACCATAAAGTTTCCTTTAAATAAATATTTATTTCAATGTTTTGGGCCAGCCAGAGGTATAGATAGAACCCCCCTACCCCCCCCCCCCCCCCCCCTGTCTCGACTTCTTATTGATACATTAATAATAAATGTATTACTTATGCGGTCTTTATTTCCGTTATTTATTTCCAGAAGGTAAATCTTTGTTTTCTTCATCTGGAGCTCGCAGTATCTGCAATTCTGTTCAGTCTGGATACTCCACCCTAATCTGTATTCGAGAAACTACTAAATCTCCCCAAGGCTTCTGGAGAAATTATTCCGGAAATACTCCCACTGGGTGAATCTCTGAAGCTGCTGAGAGATATGGATCAGTAAAAGGGCCCGTAAAGGTCCCAGAATGCATTAGGACCGCAATTTCTGTCTCTTTTATGTTGGCTCATAGAATAGTATTCATATTGCACACGTGTTACTTGGCTACTAATGGTTTGTCAGGACATCCAATGTCTCTACTCTGTGATGGAAATAAAATATAGGTCCATCTGTCTATTTTAATGTTGGGTCATAGAATAGTATTCGTATTGCACACGTGTTACTTGGCTACTGGTGGTTTGTCAGGACATCCAATGTCTCTACCCTGTGATGGAAATACAATATAGGTCCGTTGTAAATCTGAAACCAGCGCAGCGCTATGACACAGGTCAGGGGAACGCCTACATAGTTGGATAGGCTCCTCCCGCCACATAGAACCGAGGTCTTAAACGTATGCAGGTATGAGTAACTATTTATAGAGAAGATTATATAAAGTAATTAGCTTCAATAGAGTTCCCAAGGAAAGCTCCAAATCTCCTTTATCAAATTGTAAATTTGACGGCCTTTGATGATGTGTTGGTGTAATTCGTTCTGTCGCTTTCCTTCCTGGCGTTACACAGGGGCTATTTCAGCCGGAACCTAGTAGGTAGGCCCTGCTTCACTCACGTGACTATTCCTGGTAATTTTATTTACAATGAAGTTAATAGCTCAGGAAAATGAGAAGATGAACATTTTGCTATGATTAGGTGGATATTTACGTGCGAAATACATGTTACTCTCAGCGGACTGGATATATAACATTCAGTGGCAAAATTAGGAATCGAAGTCAACAAGTTGAGGTTTAGGAGAGTAAGCATTCTTGATAACTTCTTCATGCTCTTTGCTGTGAATGAGCAGGGTGTACTCATTCAGGGTCATTGCTGTGGCATTGAGAGCCGTTAATCTCCCCCCTCCCTTCTCCCTCCCGCCTGCCAATCACACAGCATCCATCCTGCTTGCCCCTCAACCATTGGCTCAGCTATCAGCCAATCACACCTCGTGCCTCATCTGCTTCCTTCATCCCATCAGGCCACACCCTCCGTGGTTATCCTCCGCTGGACACCCAACTTGGACATTTCTTTTTCCAGTCACCCCTCTTCACTTCCATGAATTGCTTTCATTCATTCATTCATTCATTCATTCATTCATTCATTCATTCTTTCTTTCTTTTTTTCATCTCCCAACTTACTTACACCTCGAGCACATATCCATTGCATAACCATATATATATAATGACTTCGTTCAACCCCCCAACTTACCCACACCTTGACATGGTGAGGTCCCCTGACTCGGCTTGATTATTTGCTATTGATTCACTGTTCAATGCTTATTTGCCCCGTGATTATGTATTCACTTGAGAGTTGTGATGTGAACATGGCGTAATGTCTACGTCAGCTAGTTGCCTTGGATAACTCCTCACCACCTCGTCTGTGTGCTGCCAAACTGAGACAACAATAACAATGCTTTCACATCTGTGCCATGCCAACAATGCGGCGAACACGCACACAGGAGGAGCACAAGAGCCGTACCGAGAACATGGAACGCATGAGACATTTACAATGTATGTGTAACCTTTCACTACTCTCTCATTGATCTTCCTGTGAACTGTTCTTGCCTTCCCAGGTAATACCACGTACTCGTATCTGTGTGTAGGTTTGACTGCATTAGCGTAATGGTTAGGGCTAACCTGCTAACATCCTGGGGCCATATGCAGGAGTCGGTGATAGCGAGCCAAAACGTGTTTAGCGCGGGATTTCCAGTTTAGCGGTGAAAAGTGTATATGCGGGAGGCGGTGTTACGCTAACACCGCGTGACATCCTTACTGGCCGACGTCGACGCATTGGCGGCGGCTGCGGCGATTTGTTTACTTTACGGTCGTCGATTCGAAAATATAAATATAAATATCGCCGCCGTTACGGCAGCAGCGTTAATATTGCTTCGAATTTATGGTTAATTTCATCAAATTTGACTTATTGCGTATCTAATTCTGGTAAATATGATAGCATTTAATATATTTAAGCCTAATATATGGGTACATATGCAGAGGGATTTCCCAAATCTATAAATAAATTTACGTTTAGCTATAATGAAAGTGTTACGGGCTCCTGCATACGACTTGACACAGTTCCCGATGTCGGTGATAGCTAAACGGTAACAGGCTCTAACACCAAACCCCGCTAACACTGACTCCTGCATATGGCCCCTGGCCATGAGCCCCTTGACCAATATCTCACATAGAGCCAATGTCAGAAGGCCGGCTCGGTAGGAGGTCACGTGTCCATCACGCTGCCTCACTCACCGACATTTTTTAAACTTTTTTATTTTTTACTTACCCCCTTTTGGTGGTTCAACCCGAGTTCGCTCAATCAACTGCTTCTTTTGTTTGCCTTTTTATTCCCATAATATTATCCCATAATCTTCCGGTGCGACTGACACTGGTCAACATCCGCGGGAGGTGAGGTGGGCGAGATGGCACCACTGGTACAGTGTTGTATCTTAAGGAGGATAACAATAATAATAATAATATGTAATATTACCTTGCAAATCTTTATACTTGCATAATACGCTATGCATCACATATATAATGTTTTTATATTTACACTCACCCATAAATATATATGTATATAATTATATAAATATATATATATAATGTTTATTTATTTACACTCACCCATATATATATATATATATAATGTATATATATTTACACTCACTCATATATATATATATATATGTATATATATATATATGTATATACATCTAAAGTAAAGCTTCGTCCATGTGCACGCCACATTAGAAGTCGCGTCCCATTTGACCGATTGCGTCCACCTACAGACCAGCCAGGCCCCTTCTGGTGCTCGATTCGTCTCTTATCTCGGGGCTATCTGACGCCAGTTTTCCGATTAGGGTACATAAAAGGATCCTCCTTAGGCTAATCCCAGACAGGTATAAATTACCACGCTGGAACGATCGGAATCTAATAGGTCTACGATGGCGGAACCTAACCCAGCGTAGAGAACAACTCACCACCGCATTAACCTTGATTTAAACATATTTGTTTTTTTAAATGTTTAAATGATATTTCCATTTTATTACGATATTTAGATCCGTCTAATTAAGAGCTTTATTTTGATATGAAGGTATGTATGCTTGCAATGAATACTTGATTAAACGTCGAACAATTGTCCGCTGATTCTGCTACATGGAACGCGGTCAAGTCACGTGACTTCCGGCGCATATTATGATCGTGGCATGGATGACAAGAAAAGAAGCCCGGATATAAAGTTAGCAGTGGACGGCGGACTGGTTATTACTGTTCCACCCCGCTACGCCCGTCACTCATGGCCCGTGGAATGGTGGGTTGTTGGAGTTTTACGTCCTAGCAACATCTAGGGTCATAACAGGATGGGTACCGACTTGTGACAGTGCACAGTCGTGGCGACTTTATAGTGCTGCCCCACTGGGAGACCAGGCTGACAGCACCATGACCTGATATCCTACTCAGGCACATTATCCTGACACTGATCATACCAGTCCTTGCCCTATCCTAATAATGCCAAGCACCTGGCTAGGAAGCAACAAGTATCATTTCTTAATTCATTGGTTTGACTCAATCAGTCGAACCCGTGGGTTCGAATCCCACGATCTACGAAAATGAGACACGGACCCTCAACTCATTCGGCCATCCCGTCTGAATTCAGAAAGAGCTTTAACTGATCGTTACCTATCCACCATAATTAGACATGCCACTCAAACTCCCCAATTCCAATTGCACATCTCACTACTTGCATGGTAATCTAATATTGTCACATATTTTGAGATATAGCACAACCGACGATAGAGTAGATACTAGATGTTTGGTGTGAATCAGTCTCTCGGGCTGGCGTAAAGACTCTCAGCTCGTTTAGTTTTAAAGCAGATGTCTAGGCCTGCATGACGATTGACCGGTGGGATCCAGGCTGCCTGCAGACCCGGATGCCTGCTTTTCCTACTTTATTGAATTCCCCCGATAGTCAGGTCGCTGCTACTGCATGTGATGTTGGGCACACTGGTGAGTCAGTGCGGCGTGTAGGTGTTGGGGGTAATGTCCTAATATTCATTGCTAATTAACTAAATACTGCCCAAACTAAATGGTCTGGGAATATGCAGGAATCTTTTGCTTTCTAATGATTTATTTAAATATGAAAGCTTCCCAAAACTCAGTGTGTCATGGCCAAATTTGTGAAACTAAACATCCTATATAAAATTCGACCTTGATAATGAAATCGGTGATCAAATGACCACCATAGCTAAAACGACGTAATCTCTCCAACCAGATGACATATTCAAACATCATATAAGCATACTTGTTGGTATTACTCATACTCATCTGCTTCTGATTTTGTTAGGCTTAGAAACCTGTATCAAGTCCAGGCCTGTCGATATCTGACTTATTCGGATTATAAGCATCAAGTACCGGATGTATGCCATATCGCAGTGCCTGCCAATGTTTATCGAGTCTACCTTAGAAGGCGTTGATGGAAGGTGCTTCTACGACATGGTCTGGCAGTGGGTTCCAGGCATTCACTATCCCGTAACTGTAGAATAGCTGTCTGACTGGTTTTCTTACTCGTTCTTTCTTAAGTCAACTAATTAAAATATCACATAATCACACTGGTTTTAAAATATCCATTTAAATATCATTACAGTCATACTTGTTGGTTTCAAAATAATTGTCGAATAAAGGGTGAAAATGATGGTCATTGGTCGCATTAAGCGCATTGGTCGCATTAAGCATTGGTCGCATTGAGTTGTTTGGTGAGGGTTAATTTGTAGGTGAAATATGTTGCTGCATTGGAATTCTGGCCGTATATGGCAGGCGATCGTTGTGCAGTGTCATTTAAGAGGGGGACCACTGAACCTGCAAGCTGGTGTCAGGGTGACAGGTAGGTGCTGTGGAATACCTGAAAGTTGACATCAGGGTAGCTTAGTTTGAGGGTTTGATGCTAAGTGGGCGGTAAGGTGACGTCTATGTCCTACACCGTGATTTACCACAGTCACTAGTAGCATGGAGAATGCTGAACGACAGCCACGGGTTGGGCCCACTAGGAATGTGGTAAGTCTGACTCTGTGGGAACGGTGGGAACGTGGTAAGTCTGACTCTGTGGCACCAGTGGGAATGTGGTAAGTCTGACTGTTGGACCAGTTGGAATGTGATAAGTTTTGACTCTGTGGGACCAGTGGGAATGTGATAAGTCTGACTGCTGGACCAGTGGGAATGTGGTAAGTCTGACTGCTGGACCAGTGGGAATGTGATAAGTTTGACTCTGTGGGACCAGTGGGAATGTAATAAGTCTGACTGTGGGACCAGTGGGAATGTGGGACCAGTGAGAATGTGGTAAGTCTGACTCTGTGGGACCAGTTGGAATGTGATAAGTCTGACTGTGTGGGACCAGTGGGAATGTAATAAGTCGCACTGCGGGACCAGTGGGAATGTGGGACCAGTGAGAATGTGGTAAGTCTGACTCTGTGGGACCAGTGGGAATGTGGTATGTCTAACTCCGAGGGACCAGTGGGAATGTGATAAGTCTGACTCTGTGGGACCAGTGGGAATGTGACAAGTCTGACTCTGTGGGAACAGTGGGAACATGATAAGCCTGACTCTACAGGACCAGTGGGAACGTGGTAAGCCTGACTCTGCGGGACCAGTGGGAATGTGGTAAACCTGACTCTGCGGGACCAGTGGGAACATGGTAAGTCTGACTCTGTGGGACCAGTGGGAACGTGGTAAGTCTGACTCTGTGGGACCAGTGGGAACATGGTAAGTCTGACTCATCGGGAACAGTGGGAACGTGCTAAGCATGACTCTGTTGGACCAGTGGGAACGTGGTAAGTCTGACTCTGTGGGACCAGTGGGAACATGGTAAGTCTGACTCGTCGGGAACAGTGGGAACGTGCTAAGCATGACTCTGTTGGACCAGTGGGAACGTGGTAAGTCTGACTATGTGGGACCAGTGGGAACGTTTTAAGTCTGACTCTGCATGGCGTCCTCTCCCCATTGAAGGTGCCATTATGCCAGGCGAGTCACCAATGTGAATTACCAAATATCTCGCGATTTCGATGTGCAATCTAACTGCCGATAATGCTTTTAAATTTAATTATATTTTTACAGACGCCACACACTGATCTCGATGGAGCATTAGAAGTATTCACGACCGGTGGCATCAAACTGGGAGGACTGCATGCCACTGACAAATCAAATCAAGAAATACTACACAGATGTGGCAGGCTTTAATATTGCATGATTTCCCTTTACACCACGTCTAGCTAGAGCTGATTGGGTTTACTATGCATTAAGCCAGTTCATGTAATTACCGAACATTAAATAATCTCTACGGGGAAATTAAGCTGGTGCTCAGCCCCACGTCGTGTAGTAATTAACAAATTAATACGCTTCATATATATATATATATATATATATATATATACATATATATATATATATATAAATTTATATCAATCGACCCCCCTCCATTATTATGCCAGCCTACTTGATCTCTGAAGTATGTATACCTATTTATAGGTTAATGCTGTGAGTTTTCATTCATTATTTTCAAAATATTTATTTTCTTTGTAATTGATTATGGTGAAGATGTTCTCTAATTACATTTCAGGTTTGTTAGATACAGGACGCGCCTATCGCGCGTTGATATCACTGTAGACGTAACTGATATATCACCTTAGTCCTTTGTGTCATCCTTTGTAACACTCCCCCCCCCCCCCCCGCAGAGAGGGAATGTGATAAGTCTGACTCTGTGGGACCAGTGGGAATGTGACAAGTCTGACTCTGTGGGACCAGTGGGAATGTGATAAGTCTGACTCTGTGGGACCAGTGGGAATGTGATAAGTCTGACTCTGTGGGACACTACTCTGCCCCTACAAATATATCTCCTAATCAATTCCGTTCATGTTGTAATGTAATTTATGGAGTTACTCCAATCTTAGTCATATCATCAGAAAGGAAGGTAGGCTTCAGATACTTTCTGTAATAAGTGACACTTCCATTGGCTAACATCTTCAAAGGAGGAAGGGTCGCAGTAATATATTAATGCACTAACACACCCAGAGTATCTTAGTCATATCATTATATATATACTTTATTTTGTCAGAAAAGTTCAGATCAGCGGTGTCATGATGATCTCCTTTATTACCAATGTGATAACTGACTTAATTAAATTAATCGAATAGAGGTTGCAAGAAATTGCAGTGTAACGCAAAGCGACACTTTAAATGGTGCACTTATAAATATTCGTTCAAAGAACGTCAGACTATAAGCCAGCATCCAGTTGTAGAAGATTAATTGTAACTAAATTCAACTGAAAATTATTTAGACGCAATCAGGAAGGTAGGTAGGCAATCAGAAAGGAAGGTAGGCTTCAGATGCTTTCTGTAATAAGTGACACTTCCATTGGCTAACATCTTCAAAGGAGGAAGGGTCGCAGTAATATATTAATGCACTAACACACCCAGAGTATGCACACTCAGCAGCTAGAACCAAGTGTAAAATTGTCCGATATAATACATGTGAACCGAGGTGAAGTTACTATAGTAAATTACAAACTGTCTATATAATGATAAATGTTAAATTATAAAAACCCAAAGACATATAAGATGTGTGAACTTGGTAACTATATTCATTAGTATAGAATTGTATATTGAATAGTCTTTGAGAGGGAGTGTCACTTCCGAGTTTGACTAAGAACAGTCTTTGGAAGAGTCACTCACATGCCCCCTCCCCCCCCCAATGTATTGTTATGATCATTGACCATACATTGTACTCTATTGGAGGAGTGAGTCATGTGCCACTGCATTGTACTGTGATTGATTAATAGATCATTGCAACCATCTTGAATCTTGAAACTATATAAGCAAAAACCGAGAGTCTCACCACCACCCAACCCACCCCCACCCACACACAGCCGGCACACACAAGGTTACCAGGTTGGAGAGCTTACCTCGTTTTAGCTACGATGGTCATTTGACCACCGAGTTCATTACCAAGGTCAAATTCTATATAAGATTAATGTGGAGTTTGACAGCATTTGGCTGTTACACACTGAGTTTTGGGATCTTCTCATATTGGAATACATCCCGAGAAAGCAACAAATTATATGTAATTTCCTGAATATTTACAGGACATTTAGTTGGGACCGGATTGAGTAAATTAGCAGTGAATATTAGGAAATAATGCATTAGTTACAACAAATGGCTACAGGCCAGAACTGCCCATGATAGTACTGTGTTGGTATAGCCATGAATCCCAAACAATAGAGGAACCTCCAGTCAACCATGGGGTATATGCTGGTCTGTGGCCCACTCATATACTTCCACTTGCCACTGGGGGAGTTCCTGTGGGGACTGTTGTGCATCAATTCGATATATATTTTGTGTGTACATATATATATTTACATAGTATATCATTCACTAAATGTCCTGGGAATATTCAGGAAATTAGATATACTTTTTTCCTTTCTAGTGATATATTACAATATGAAAACATCCTCAAACTCACTGTTCCACAACCATATTTGTGAATCTGCACATTAATCCTATATAAAACTGGACCTTGGTAATTGAACCGGGGGTCAAATTAGGTACTTTAACCACTGTATCCCAAACAAGGTAAGCTCTCCAACCTGGTTACAAATCAATAATATAAATATAATTATCATTCAATATAGTATAATATAAATATAATTATCATTCAATATAGTATAATATAAATATAATTATCATTCAATATAGTATAATATAAATATAATTATCATTCAATATAAGATAATATAATATAAATATAATTATCATTAAATCCGGCTCGGCATAGCGAATTAAATTAAAATGAATAACATAATAATGAATAAAATAAGAATAACTGACCATCAAATAAGTACTAGTCTTGGTTTAAATCTAACTTTTATAGACACAATTGAGAGTTAATTAAAACAAATTGTTGACATTCATTGCTGCGCACTAATGTATGTTCTAACCTGGCGCTGAAAGGAACAGCCCAACTTTCCAAAATGTGCGACTAAAATGTGTTATTCAACTTAGTAATTGTATTAAATTTGCCTGTAGAATTGTGTTGGATTTTATTCTTCTAAGTGCAAGCTTATTGCATTATTTCTGAAGTCCTACACACAAGACGAGTTCCCACCAATTGCTCCCAGAGGGCGGGTTGCTGGTGGAAATCGTCGATGCGCCCCTGCTGGTTAGAGTCGGAACTAGGGCAGCATGGCTGCACAATAGCTGGTGGAATCTCTACACTGTGACAGTGACAGCACACTGGGAGTTGACAGTGACACCGGATGAGGTGCCGACGTGGGTAGCGCATTCGCCTTCCAATGTGGTATCTTGTTAGATCGATTCCCAGCTGAGTTAATGGAAACACTGGCAAATAGTTGTTCTGGACGCTACCCAGCCCGGTGCTCCGCATTACTAGGACACACTGGCTGTCCCAGTACCAGGATATTGTGATCGTCTCAAGCACAACTGTACAACCAATACGACTTTGCACTGTTAGTGTTACAAGTCGCTACCCATTCCGATATGACCTCAGATGTTGATATCACTTAAAATCATAATAATTCGAACCAACCTGGTTGAAATTTATCGATACCCATTAACTTTGGCTATTAAAACCATTTCCCCTGCTTAATCAAGTAAAGTAAAAAAAACACAAAAAAAACCCCAACAAAACAACAAAAAAACTCACAAATGAAAAGCACATAGCTTGGTATTGTGTGAAATACATATGACCAACCTTGAACGTCTCCTAATCCTATGGGAAGTAACGAAATAATCATTTCAAGGTTGTTCTTTTTAAATATAGCAATAGAGAACATCTTTTTTTTAAACCACTCAAAAATGAAAACCACTTATCTTGGTGTGCAATACATATTACCAAATCTGTACGTCTCTTATGGGAAGTAACGAAACGTCATTTCACGGTGTTAACAAAAACTATGGTAATATAATAACAGTTTTTAGTCGACAGTTCTAGGCACGGTAGGAGATAGCTGCAAGCATGGATTCTTCCAGTATCCGCCCCAGTTCTTGAGATAATAGAGATGTTAAGATAGTTCCACTGCACTCGGTACCATGGAGTCAGGTCATCAGGTGCATTAGTCTCAAGTGGGAGGAGACGTTAAGGTGAAAAAGTATCAGGATGAGTGGTAGGTGTTAACTTGTTCATTCAGTGTCAGTGCAAGGTGGACCCTGGCGAACTAGATTTGAATTAAACTATTGACAACAGGTGCAATATTAACCAAACTTTCACCCACACGAACACATCTGTAGGGCGCTCGCCTTGGAATGGCAGACTTGCCGAGGTGTTCTTAGTTGTTGAAGCCCCTCCCACAACACTGGGGCCGCGACTGAGATGTTGGGTCTGATGTAGTGAAATGCCACACACACAGGTAGGTTAATTGCTTCAGGGAGCCTAGAAAGGACAGTGGTTAGGCCATCCACCCAGGAATGGCCGAAGTATCGGTTCGAGTCGTTGCCTTGACATAATAGTCTTGTTTGCTGCGACACCTTTGTTAATACTGGTGCTGTGACCAGGATGTTGACATGCTGAACACTGTATGGTGTTTTAACTGTCATGTGCAAGTCCTATCAGTGCACTACCTGGATATTTGCAACCATCAGTAATGAACCTCGAAATACCAGACGGGACAAATATAATGAGTTTCACTCACCTTTCCGGCTGAAATGCCACATACACAGGTAAACATGGGTGAGTACAACTGCAGCAGGGAGCCTAGATAGCCTGCTACTTAGGACTCACTCCACGGTATAGCATGACTGTCGGTTCGAATACGGTTCTCTACACATGATGTTCCCATCTGTTTGCAGCCCCTATGACGTCACCACCACGATGCTTATATTACATTTACAGCGCCGTCCCTGTACATCCCATCACTGTCGAACCACAGGAGCCGGTAGAGGGCAGCACTCCTGTATTGTGTGGTGCGCCCTAAATGGTCCATTCCGTAGGTGACCAGCAGCCCCCCCCCCCCGCTCCGCCTCGCCCGCAGCCCCCCCCCCCCTCTCTCCGCCTCGCCCGCACCCCCCCCCCCCGCTCCGCCTCGCCCGCAACCCCCCCCCCCCGGGACGCCAACATCCGAGTCTAAATATAACACCCTATTGTAGATGTTGCTAGGACGTAAAACTCCGACAACCAAACAACCATCTTACTATTGTACTGGTCTGCACTGCCCACTCAGGCAAGCAACCAGATAGACAGGTAGGCATGGGTAGTATGGTGATATCCGGGACCCTAGGTCGTGTAATGGTTAGCACACTGGCCTAGAATGCAAAGAAATGTGGGTTTGAGTCCCACTCTAGGCACAATATTTCCCATTTTCATCACCCCCACAACACTGGTTGCCATGACCATGATCCTGTACAAGCTGTATGGTTGTTGAACCTACCCTGCGTATGTATGTGTTAGTGCATTGCCTGTATGTATGTAATTGTAAGCAATAAAAGACTTACAATTCCAGGGGGACGAGTGTAGTAGTCTGCACTGACCTCTCAGGCAATTCACCAAATAGACAGGTAGGTGTAGGTAGTGTGGTGATATCAGGGAGCCTAGGTGGTGTAATGGTTAGCATAGTGGCCTGGAATGCAAAGAGATGTGGTTTCGAGTCCCGCTCTAGGCGCAATATTTCCCATGACAATATCGGATATGGGTGATTAGAATATGATATTTCTTTTTTTAATGCCTGGTAACAACAAAATAGCAGCTTCTCATTTAAGTTGATTGCCTTTGTGTTCGCTGTGCATATGTTCTCTCAGGTGAGGCTGCATCTCTCCACTGCCGGAAGTTACTTATAGGTTGGTTGGTTGTTGGGTTTTTACGTCCTAGCAACATCTAAGGTTATATCACGATGGGTACCGACTTGTGACAGTGCACACTCATGACAACGTTATAGTACTGTCCCAATGGGAGACCAGATCGCAAGCACCAGGACCTAATATTCCACTTTTTTGTTGTTGTTGTAAATATAGTTTATTCATTGAATAAAGTCTGTTGTCAGCGCCATGGCACTGGTCTTCCAGCCATGTGACAATACAGTTATTTATAATATATGCAGCTAGCCCAAATCAACTGAAATAACAATAGCAAACATTCAAAGAGTTACATATGATATAGTTTGACAATTCACATACAAAAATAGCAGTTATATGTTGTATTCCTAAACACCTGATACATACATATGTATTGATTAGACCTTTACATTACGGAGTGGTTAGGTGCATAGTTTTCCTTCATAGGTTTGTATGCCTACTATGTTGTGAATTGCAAAACTATCATGTTGTTGGAGTTGACATTTTGAGATGGAGTGAGTGTTAGTAGAATGGTTTGTTTATTCTGTTAGATAGAGTGTGGTTAGCTTATAGGGTTATGCTTAAAAGGTTAATACCTCAGGTGTGTCTTTTGACTATATGAAGTAGTTTGAGTAAGTAGGTTGTTAGTAATGATGGGATAAACAATGCTTGTAGGATTGTATGTTTCAGTCATTTAGTAGTCTAGTACAGACTTTATTAGCGTCTATTTTTGTACAAAGACCCTATAATACCAAGACAGCTCACCCAGCCTGTACTGTGTAACCAAAATGATCAAACCCACCACTTGGTGCGCTGGCTGGTCCCCTGGCTAAACAGATGCCACAATATATGCACAAATGTATATATGAATGTGAAAGCTGTGTGATGATGGCGACGATGATGTGTGCCTGTTCATAGCAATCCGATATTGATGTGTATTCACGCTTACCCGCCTCATGCATGATATAACCGTATGTGTTTACATGTGAAACAGCAACCAGCAGCTGGGTCGATCAAACCCACCACAAGGTGGCACCGCAAAATTTACATCACATGGGAGAGATAGGGAGTGAGCCGTCCCAGTACCATAGGGCCCCCGGTCTATAGCAATACTACCAGACTGATACACCTTTCCGAATTTGCTGGGCAAATAATTTGTACGGTGGATAACTTGGTTTGTTGGCAGCAGGCAAAGGAGCGCATGGGGTGGTGGGAGGGGGCAGGGTGGCCATAGGTGCTTATAATAGATAGCTAATTAAATATGGTGACCTCATCACTAGGCCTGTAGAAGGGCCTGATTGGCTTGGTGAAATCTTACCAGGTTCTTGAATTCTAGTTGTGTTTGTGCATGTCTAATTCTGACTGGGAGTTCATTCCATAATTTGCTGCCTTTGTAGATAGGGGCTCTTGTCAGTCTATTTGTGAGTGGTTTAGGAACTTTGAGGAGTGTAGCATCCCCCTGCCTGGTAACTCTGGTAGTATGGTCTATGTAGTTTTCATCCTTGGCTCTGATAAACATAAGAGATAGCAGATGTGCATCTCTCCTTTGGCTCAGGTATGCGATATTAGATCTAGTGTACATCTCATTCACTGAGAGAACTTTGCCCCTATATACTGTTCTAAGAGCTCGGTTTTGAGTTCTCTGTAATTTATTTTCTTGTTGTTTCGTTAAAAGGCCATAGATTAGATCATTATAATCTATTATTGGCAGTATAGTTGCACACTCATGACAACTTTAATGGTATGCAGGTATTGCAGGTATAGCAATACCTCAAGGAGTTTGAGGCCCCTGCCTTGCAGAGTTGTAAGCCACTGCCTTGTGGTACAGGTTCTTGACAGAACCGAAGGCTAAGGGAGCAAACCCTAAACAGAAAAGCATGTCACTGTGGCAGCATTAAGGGCAGTTGATGTATGGAACCCCCAACATCTCCCGACCAGCCACTGCAGGGACAAATAGTTTTGCGCCTGTCTTGACATGTTCTTGCCGGTGTGAAACCTCTATTTGCTCCCCGAGAGAGTGCCGCTGGTAACTTGCAAAAGCCAGCAGCACTTCAACACTTTTGCAGGCAGCTTTCATGAAATGTGAGAGACATTAAGACCAACTCATGGACACAACTCTCACAGCAGAGAGCTAAATGGAGAGTGGCAGTCAAGTAATGAAAGCAGTCTTTGTCGCATCGCGACCGACAGCATGATGATGATGATGAGTTGCCTTATACAGTTTGAGCGCTGTGTTCTCACTCATGTAGCATCTTATTTATCTAAAGGTTGTCATTCTCATACCTAGAATTTGGTTCAGCCTCGATAGTTGCTGGTTCGCATTCAGTGTAGAGTCAAGTGTGGTTCCTAAGTATTTGTACGAGTTCACTTCTCTTAGCACTGCATTGCCTATACATAGCTCTATATTTTGCGCATGCGATTTTCTAGATTTTGTTCCAAATATCACATATTCAGATTTTTGTGTGTTTAAGGTAAGTCTGTTATCAGCACACCAAATATTGACCTTTTTTAACACCTTGTTTACCATAGTAGCTGCCAGAATAATGTTTTTATTGTGCACTGTGAGGACAGCATCATCCGCAAAAAGTGTGAAATTAGCACTGGTAGACAGCAATGGTAGGTCATTAATAAATATCAGAAAGAGGAGTGGTCCCAAAGTGGAACCTTGGGGCACTCCTGTTCTGACAGTTCTCGTGGAGGATTCTGTATTATTAATTTTTGTGACTTGTTGTCTATTGTTTAAGTAGTTGGATATGAACCTACATGATCTTTTTCCCAGTCCAGCTCTTTTGATCTTACATAGCAGGATTTTGTGGTCAATTGTATCAAAAGCTTTCTTGAAATCAAGAAAAACAGCTATTGTAAGCTCACCTCTGTCTGTGCTAATCAACAATTCATCCATTAATGAGGCAAGTGCCTTAGTCGTTGACCTTTCTTTTCTGAAGCCATTTTGTTGGGTGGCTAAATAGTTAGTGTCCTCAAGAAATGTTTTTATTTGGTCGTGAATTATCTGTTCAATTATTCTGCCAGGGAGAGGTAGTATGGATATAGGTCGCAGTTCTTTACAGGACTTTGGGTTACCTACCTTGGGTATAGGGGTAACTGTTGCTCTCTTCCATTTTTCTGGGAAAATTCCAGTAGTAATTATGAGGTTGTATCAATCAATCAATAGTTCCATCCTCTAGTCGAGGGTTGGATGCAATGGTTCTCCACTTGTCCCGATGTTGTGCTGTTCTGATAGACTGTGAATAATTCAAGCCTGTCCACTGTGAAATATTTGTAAACCATGATGTTCTTGGTCTCCCTCTCCCTCTGCTGCCATTCACCTTCCCTTCCAACAATGTACGGTATATTGAACTCTGACGAATGATGTGGCCAAAATAAATAAGTTTCTTTGTCTGTATAGTGGCAAACAAGCTTTTCTTATTTTTAATTTTTCTGAGAACTTCTTTGTTGGTGATCTTCTTTGTCCATGATATTTTCATCATCCTTCGATAAGTCCACATCTCAAATGCTGCTAAACGTTTGTACATTTTCTTAGAGATTGTCCATGTCTCTGCCCCATACATTAGAGTAGACCACACATAACACTGAAGAATACGCTTCCTTGTTTGTATTAATATCTTACTTGATGTTAACACTCTATACATTTTGGAGAATGTTGTTCGGGCTATTGTTATCCTTCTTTTAATTTCTTCCTCACATCTCCCATCATTTGTAATCTTTTGTCCGAGATATATGAATTCGGATACTTGTTCTATGTTTGTGCCATCTATGGTTATATTGACATTTGGTTTATCTGTCTTTTTACTTATAACCATTGTTTTGGTCTTCCTGGCATTCATCTTCATGTTGAATAGTATTCCAGCTTTATTGATTCTATTCACTATATCTTGTAGGTTTTTCTCACTGTCTGCTAGTATTACACTGTCATCGGCATATCTAAGATTGTTGACGTTCATGCCACCTATTGTCACTCCCTTGCAATCTTCAATGTGTCTGAAAATCATCTCTGTGTACAGGTTAAATAGACATGGTGACAATACACACCCCTGTCGAACTCCTCGTTTAATCATAACTTCATCCGATAGGCCCTGCTCCATTTTTATAAATGCAGTTGTGTCCAGTATAAGTTCACAATTAGTTTAATGTCTTTGCCATTGACACCAATATCTTGTAAACATTTGATTAACAGTTCATGATTGACTCGGTCGAAGGCCTTCTCATAGTCAATAAAGCAGGCATAAACATCCTGGTTCACTTCACAATAACGTTCACAAATCATTCTCATATTGAAAATCCCTTCACGTGTACCTCTTCCAGATATAAACCCACTTTGTACGTTACTGATTTGTTCTTCAATTTTCTGTCTGTTTCTCAGTAAAATTATTTTCAGGATCATCTTCAACATATGACTCATCAGGCTTAGTGTTCTGTACTCAGTACACAATGTTGGTTTTAGCTTCTTTGGGAGTCGTACAAATATGGATTCATTCATATTCAATGGTATAAATCCAGTCTCATAGATGTCAGTTACTAGCTTATGAATGATTTGAATCCCCACTTCATCTAGTCCTTTTATCATTTCTGATGTTATCTGGTCACTTCCAGGAGCCTTACCTGACTTTAGATCATTGATAGCCTTCTCAACCTCTGATACTAATATAATATTCCCATCTTCTTTCTCAATTGTGGGTGGGTTCCCTCTGTCATCATTGTATAGTTCGTTTACATATTCTTCCCATCTGGACTTTATTTCATCTTCTTCAAAGAGCATTTTGCCGTCTTTGTTCTTGATACATTTACTGCTTCTCTGTCTGTATCTCTTTCACTTTCTTGTGCATCTCTCTTGAACAATGTTGAGACTCAAGTTGTTTCACTACTTCACACTTCTTATTCCACCATTCATCTTTAGCTTTTTTGCATTCATCTTCTATTTCATCTCTCAGTTGTTTGTATTTAGGTGGATCAGTGGTTTTCACTTTCTTCCTTTCTGCCATCTTTTCTAGTATGGTTTGCGTCATCCATGATTGCTTTGTCTCTCGTTTTTTATTTGGTAACACCTCCTCTGCTGACTTGACCATGCTTTCTCTGAGAGCTTCCCATTCCATTTCAATGTTGTTATACTCTCTCTGAGGAATTTCTTCATTCATCAGTACACTGAATTGTTATGAACAGAGACATTATACTTAGTTCTGTATTTTGCATCTTTTAACATGTTCATATCCATTTGAATGTTGTTTTTAATTTTGTTCTGCTGTTTCAATTTCACTACCATACTGATTACTACTGGATTATGATCCGAACATATGTCAGCACCTGGATATGTCCTTGCCTGTTTGATACAATTTCGATATCGTTGGTTGACAAGAATGTAATCGATCTGGTTCCGACATACATCACCAGGGCTCTTCCATGTATATAGTCTTCTCTTTGGATGTTCAAATAAGGTGTTAGCAATTACTAGTTTTGATGTCAAACAGAAATTTATCAAGTATTCACCACGATCATTTCTCTCACCTAAGCCAAATCTTAGGTTGTATAGGTATGTAAATTCATCTATCAGAGCCTTGATGGTGCCCTTGATAAAGGTTGAACTGATGTCCTTCATGCCTGAAGGTTTGAATGGTGATAGATTTTGTACTTTGGTAAGGATCTTGTCTTTTGTTGTTTCTATGAGATCATATCTATGTTGGTTAACTACAACCTTATAGTTTTCCTGGACATCATCTTTTGGTCGAAACTTTTGGGCTAGGTTAGCTCCTATATCAACAAAGTATTTGTTGATCTCTTCTGCTAGTTGAATATCAGGTATTGTTTCACCAGTACTGTCATTTATTAGATTACTGCTTTTTGGCTTGGGATCAGGCTCTATTTGATCTAGTTCATACCAACATTTCTTGGGGTTTTGGTTGTGAATGATGGCTTGGTCAAGATAGTACCTTGATTTTGCCTTTCGAACCTCAGTCCTGGCCTTTCTAGTTAAGCATTTTGCTATGAATGCATCCCCTGGGTCTTTGGTTAATTCAGCCTTTTGGCAAAAGTAGTCCCGATCTCGTTGTAGTTCTTGTAATTCGTCATTTAAGTATTTAGCTGTGTTTTTTCTTATTCTCAGTTCAATCATTGGGCAAAGTTTGTCAGCAGCTCTATCAAGGATAGCTTCTAACATGTCCCAGCACTTGTTCGGATCTTGCTCATAAAATATTTCATTGGTAGCAAATCCCCGTAATGTGGTTGAAAGGTCCTCATAGGTGCAGTTTCTATATGAGCGGCCCCAGTGTGATGTGGTTTGTTTGTCATTCCTTGTTTTTTTTTTATTATATAAATAGGTTTGTGATCACTTATGTTGTAGTTGAGGATACCAGATGTAGTACAATATTTTATATTTGTAAAAGCCAGGTCAATTGTTGTATTTGAGGTTTGTGTGCTTCTAGTAGTTTTGTTAATCATCTGTTGCAGTTCATGTTCTGTGGCAAATTGTCTCGTGATATTAGCTGATGGTTGATTTTTTGCATTGTAATCTGCATTGTAATCACCAA